>VZRE01010351.1:0-93026 GCA_013396775.1 Cephalopterus ornatus | reverse complement strand
GGGCGGGCGGGGGCCTCCGTGGGGCGAGGCGGACCCGGCCCGACCGCGCTGGCCCCGCCGTTGCCGGCCGGTCTCGGCTGCGCGGGTTCAGGGGGTGGCCGGGACGCGGCGGGGCCGGGCACGGGTCCGAGTCCCCGCCTCGGCCGTGGGCTGCGCCCGTCCCCTCGTGTACGGGGAGGCCTTGCGGGCTCCCCCCTGCCGGGGGCGGCGGTGCCGTGTCCGGGTGGCTTTTATTTGCTTGGCGAGAGCCCGTGAATTGAGCTGTTGGTAGAATACAGGAGAAAACCCACCCCTTGTTGCGTCTTCTTAAACCTGCGTTGTGCCCCGCTGCCTTTGGACTCAGCGGTAAGATGTTGTAGTGGTACGAAGTAATCAAAAAGCATCGAACGTAACCTGTGTTTTTGTGCTTCCCTCAGCTGTACGTCTCGATGCCCTTGGCGCTTTTGGGAAGCTGATAAAGAGTCAGCTTTATTTTTCACTTTTTTTCCCCTATTTTCACTTTGTTTCAAACAACGAAGGTTATCAAATCAATACACGTGATTTGACAACCTAAGTAAACGAGCTTAAGAAACTTTGGATTCTTTTTATGCAACTTTTCTAGCTATTTACCTTCCCCTTTTTTGCCCTCTCAGAAAGGGTAGTAGATGCTCAGTGTTCAGAACTAAGGGTGTTGTTTTACTTCCCCTTCATAAACAAGCCTGATCCTGTGCTGCAGAGAGAACAGCTATGTAAGGAGGTGTATAGGGACAAAGGAGAAGAAATGGAATCTGTTAATGTCTGTATGTGTATCAGAGTTTGACTGTAAATTTCTGTTGGTCAGTAACTAATTTGGAGGAGGTTTCATGAGGCTTTCCCAGGGACAAAAATGAGTTGTTGAGTGTAGAACTGAATACACTGCACAGAGGAGGTGGCATTGCTCATGCCTGTTCTTTGTGCTATCGCCTCTGTGCAGTGTGTTCAGGAAGCTGATAAGAGAAAGCAGGAAGCATGTAGAGTAGTGTCCTGTTCTTGGGCCCTAGCCTCTTCCCCCAGGGTCACAGATGCTTTATTCATTTATCTTGTAGGCATAATCATGTGGAAGAGTACATTCTGGTGCTGATACCTTGTGCTACCCTGCGTTATCTGGGCTGAATTTCAGCTAACAAGTAGGAGGATAATTGCTTGTGTTAAGGAAGGATTTTAAAAAAACAATTATATTAGTGATATGAATTTGAAAGAACAAAACCCTAAACACAAAGGTACCTAGCTTGTAAACTGTTTAATTTTTGATCTTTGCAAGCATGTACAGACATTTCATAATTAACATTCGCATTTCTAAAAATATTGTTTCATTAATTTTTCTGTCTTTTGGTGAAGCCAACAGTTTCCTTTATAAGTGAAAGAACTGAGAGCATCCACAATCACCTGAGTCTGTACCAATTTGCTGGTGGCTAAAAACACAACTCATGGGATTCTGGCTTTCAGTCAGTTGGTGCAACAGCAGGGTTGTATCATCACCTAGCTCCTACCTTTGTGATAAAAAGACATAGACTGCGTTTCTCAATTGTACTTTTACATGTACTGGATAGTAGCTGTTATTTTTTCCCTGGTATGTATATGAAACATCCCAGGAAAGAATTAGCGAATTGGGAATTGTAGGGGTTTTGGTATTCTTACTAGTGGCTTATGTTAAAAGGATAGAGTACAAGTATTGCTTTCTTCTGAAATGAAGAGATAGTCAAATACAGTTGTTTGGAAATAAAAAGGGTAGGATTCTTTGATATCATGGTCTTATAAAAATGAGTAACCTTAATAAACCTTATGGTTTTGGTATTAAAGAGATAATCTTCTACCGACTTCCAGTTCTCACAGCTATTGTCTTCTATGGCCAAAAGTATTATTATGTTGGTTTCTTCTTCTCTCACTTTACTTCCTACTCAAAAGAAAATTGTGGATGCCTTACTTATTCTCCCTTTATGAAACCAAAGCACAGTCTGCTGTGTTTTTTTGATGTTACCAAAATATCTTCAGCAGAAGAAAAACCCCAAACCCACAACAATTAGTAAACATTTCTGCTTAGCTTTTAGTTTAGAGTTATTGGTGAAGGCGGAAGAAAATTTTGTGATATTGATTAGAAGTGTATCTTCATACCAGAGGGGTTAGGTTCAAATAGAGGACCCTCAGATGGGGAGTAAGGGATCCATTTATGATATGTAGCAAATGTGATGGGCATATGACAAATTTCTGAAAGGTATTCTGCCTGTCAGAGGCACAAAACTGCTGCTTATTGCAGATCTCCAGCCAGAGATGCAGGACAAAAATCTTATAATTCAAAGCAATCAAAACAATTTATTGGTCTGATGCAAGTCGACTTGTCACTTTTGACATCCTGTTCCTGTCCATAGTCTTTTACAGACATGGACTGTGTAACTGGAGCTGAACAAGCACTTTATTAGGTCTTGTGGTGCCCTGCAGTTAATTTAAATTCGTAAAGACCAGTAAGGGTTTTGAGTGCTTTGGATAGCACAGCCTGAATGTGCCATTACTATCATAAAGAAAGGAAGTAAGTTTTCTTTTTTCCTAGGGCTAATGAGCATTAGAATTGCTTCTCAACTAGTGCTGAAGAAAAACATGTTCAAACAGCATGTAAATTGCCTACTATAGCTTATAATACCTTGGAAGTGTCTTATAAACCTAAGAAGATTATTGGTATTGAAAAACCCTTGAAAACACTGTGTAACCTCACTGTTGTAATGGCTTTTGGAACTCATTTACATTGGAAACTGAGTGTGTTGGCATAAATAGCTGGCTTCCAGTTTGCAAGTAATTCTGAATGAAAATGAAAACACTTGAAGGAAAACCCTTAGTGGTGCAGGGCAGTATCTTAGACCAATGAGACGGACAACAAAAAAAATTGTGCTAATTTTTTACTGTGTGATCTGGGAAGGTGAGTGGCAAAGATGAATTATGTTCTTGCTTCCTGTGTAAAACAGTACTTGGATCTTGAGGGTCTGTCAATTCAAATGCTTTTTTTCGCCCCCAAAGTTTTTAATTTGCCTGTTGTCAGGAAACTCAGCCAGTGAGCTCCTGTTGGATGAAGTGATACTGCCTTGGCTTTCTGATCACAACCAGATATTTAGACTTGAAGATGTGTACATGCAGACAGTGGGTCACTGTGGGTATTGCTAACACTGAATTTGCTGCTGTTGCACTACAAAAGTTATGGCTTGGCAGATGTTAGCTCTCAGTCCAATAGTTGGGGTTGGGACAGAACTCTGATTCAGCGCTTGTGACTGATCCACCTGAAATGTGGCCATGTGAGCAGTACTTTTCCCAAGCAAAAATTTGCCCTGTCTTCTCACAAGACCACCCTACTGCTAATATACACATAACCATAGCTGACATCACTCCAGTTTTTTCAGATTAGACAAAGAACCTACTAAAATGCTTCAGCTCCTATTTGTGTGTGTTAAAAAATCAAATTAAGATCTTTACGCCAGTGATGCTTTAAATGGACCTGGCACCATACGAAAATCAGCCCAAAAGTGCTTGTAATGTCCCTCATTCTTTTGCAGGAAATATCTTGAGGTTTTAAACAGTCCTGTAAAATCAGCTTTGCTTTCTTTTCTTCAGTCATCTCCAACCTAAGAGCTTAACATAGGAGGATGAATTGCAAGTTTTTCACGGTTTTTAGAGCCATGACTAAATGCAGAGTAAGCGAAAAAAATGTATATGCAGACATAAATCTATTTTCTTTTACCTCACTGTTCCTCTTGTCCAAGAGATAGAAGTAACTTCAACCTAAACCATCCTCAGTTGGCCTGGGCAGTAATACCATAACTTTAAAATGCATTATAGTGGTGAGCTTATGGGGTGGCTTAGCCTAACAGGAGTTATGAAGAGATAACATCGTGGTTGGAATTGAGATTTCAAGGAACTTTTTCTGCCCTCACAATCTCCAAAATAAAGCACGGCATAAAATCAAATTCTCATTATTTGCAGGCCAAGCATTTATTTCCTTGTTGCTCTTGTTTCTCAAAGAATCTTCCTTTTTTATGTGGCAGTGAGAGTTACGATAATGAAAGTGTTGTAGTCTTAAATTTCCTGGTAGAAAAGTTTCATGAGGCCCATTACTTCATGAAGATGTATTTTTGTAGCAAGTTTAGTTTTGCATAGTCTGTAGGTGCCAGGCCTTCCTACGTAAGGGGCAGAGGGAGAGTTGTACTGAAATGTGTTTAACTTTAATCCTTGCAGGTTGGTAACTGAGTAAATACTGCAGAATGGCAGAATGCTTTTTGATAATGAAAAGTAAATACAGCTGACATCACATCCTCCTTCAAAGGAGTTTTACTTTGTATTTAGGCACATTAGTTACTTGTTTAAAACTTGTCAGTCGAGAGAGAAAATAAATTAAAATAGCAGACTGTTGTTCCATTATAATTTTGAAGTCTCATTTTAGGCTGTCCTCTTGTTTTGTGTTGGTTACTTTGTGGCTAGGGTTTTGAAAATGGAAGGAGAGGGAAAGCAAAAAAAAATAGACATTGAACATGGATATTAAAATAAATGTGTGTCTTGGCAATTATCATAATAAATATACATCAAGTTTTATCAAATACCAAGTTTTTCTCTCTGTATGTTTTGTCTTTATTGAGTAATGTTAATGCCTTGGATACAAAATCATTTTGTCATACACCGTTAACTTAAGAGCTGGACACCTCAGTGGGTGCTTTGATTCCTTGGCAGAAAGATGGGGGAATGAGTATCTTTTATGTATGTATACTGTGTTCTGTTGGAATAGCTGAGTTGTTATTTCAATACAAATGGCATCATCTTGGGTGTTGTAACTTCTTTAGAGATATCTTGCAGTAAAGGCACATACTATGTTTAGCTATTCCAGTTAGGCACGCAACTGGCAAGTGTGCATTTACATCTCTGGAAACAGGCTTTTTTGGAAATGTTTGGTTTCTTTTAAATTTTTTGAATGTTTTAAACTGCTGCATGGTGAGAAGTCTTTTTACTGCCTAGGGAATGTCTCTTTCTATCCTGCCCTATGGCACTAATTGCCTCTGCAGAGCTACTGTGCAGGTTATATATGGGCTTACAAAGCAATGCTGCAAACTAATGGGAACAACACTGGCTTTTTGGAGTCTTAACACATGGGGTTTGGATATTCAGTTTTAAACAGAAATTATAATCAAATTCATAGAGAATGCTTTCTTGAGCCTGTTTTAAGAAGGAAATGCTATCTTGTTTTCTGTAGCTCTAAAGGCAATGGCTGAAAAGTGAAGGCGGGTAAACTTGCTGGGAAGTATAGAGAAAGAAAAGTTCTCTCATTGTTTTCAGTGTTGTAAGACCTTAAGAAATTAAGAAAATTATAATTTTTAATTAATTTTAATTTTAATTAGTAATTAAGAAAAGACCAGGAAATAACTGTACCCTGTTATCCACAATAAAAGATTGTCAGAACATTTATCTCTTAACCAAGTGTTCTGAGTGGTTTTACTTTTTCCTCACACATAGGTCATTTATCTTAGCAGTTATGTGAAATATCGTTTTAGAGTATGGTTTCATTTCATGAGGCAAAACACTACGTGTCCAGATATGAGCATCAGAAGATAAACATGCGCATACCTCAGCTTTGAGGAATCCTGGAAGTAACTTTTTTTCTCTGTCTGCTATGTGGAAGGGTTTTTTTCCTCTACATCTTGCAGCTGTATTTATTCAGCATTCGATCAGTTTATAAACAGTTTCAATACCAGATGCCACTGATTTAAGGGGAAAGTGGGAGGAGTGCTGTGGGTTTCCATAGAACTTCTTGCTGGCTGGCAGTGGAGTTATTCAGGAAGATGTGAGCAAGCTAGGGGAACACAAAGCTTGTCTGTCAGCTGTTAGAACTGGTTTGCTGATGACACAAAGCTGGGCGGAGTGGCTGAGGCTTCAGGATGCTGTGCAGCCCTTCAGAAGGACCTGGGCAGAGAAGAACTGTCTGAAATTCAACAAAGGCAAATGCAGGGTCCTGCACCTGGGGAAGAATAACCCCCTGCACCAGTGCAGGCTGAGATCTGACCTGCTGGAAAGCAGCTCTGCGGAGAAGAACCTGGGGGTACTGGTGGACCATGAGCCAGCAGCGTGTCCTTGTGGCCAAGAAGGCCAATAGTATCCTGGGGTGCATTAGAAGAGTATTGCCAGCAGATCAAGGGAGGTGATCCTGCCCCTCTGCTCAGCCCTGATGAGGTCACATCTGGAGTCCTGTGTCCAGTTCTGGGTTCCTCAGAACACGAGAGACATGGAGCTCCTGGAGCAAGTCCAACAGAGGGCAGCTGGATCAAGGGACTGGACCATCTCTCATATGAGGAAAGGCTGAGGGAGCTGGACATGTTCAGCCTTGAGAAGAGATGACTGAGAGGGGACCTCATCAATGTCTCTAAGTATCTGAAATGAGGATGTAAAGAGGAAGGATCCAGGCTCTTCTCTCGGTAGTGCCAAACAATAGGACAAGAGGCAATGGGCAGAGACTGATGCACAGGAAATTCCATCTCAATATGAGGAAGATCTTCTTTACTGTGTGGGTGACTGCACTGGAACAGACTGCCCAGAGATGTTGGAGAGTCTCCTTCACTGGAGATATTCAGAACTCTCTGTATGCAATCCTGTGCAGTGTGTTTTTAGGATGACCCTGCTCGAGCAGAGAGATGGACCAGATGACCCACTGTGGTTCCTTCTGACTTTGCCCTTTGTTCTGAACTTCTGTGATTTGGTGGCAAATGCTTGTGTTTTCAAGCCATTGTCTAATGTCAGATACAACTTCAGACACTTTATGGTTTAGTGTGTTACTGTTATCTTATTTTTGTCAAAAATGGATCGCTAGTTCCTCTGTCAGCTAACATAATATAGGGCAAAGTAGAGGAGGAATGGTTTGATACCTAACAGTACATGAAGTAGCTCTTCATGTAATTGTTATGTCTCTCCAGGTAATTACTATTCTATTTCAGCGTGGCAGTATCCTTCATAGGACTTTATTAATAAGATCACAGTTGTCAACCCCAGGATTTAATTTAGTAGAGTGTATGTGAGCTTCCATCCTGAAGTTAATTCATAATGGCATGAAGTTACAATCCAAACTGTACTAGCTAGTGTTCTTAGTGTATGTGAGCTTCCATCCTGAAGTTAATTCATAATGGCATGAAGTTACAATCCAAACTGTACTAGCTAGTGTTCTTAGTGTATGTGAGCTTCCATCCTGAAGTTAATTCATAATGGCATGAAGTTACAATCCAAACTGTACTAGCTAGTGTTCTTAGTGTGGTAGTTGGAAGTGCTGACTGCTGTTGCCTTCCTTCTTTTTCAGCCTCACTGCTAGTTTGTTTCTCAATGGTTTCTCCATGAACATGTGGTTCTAGTAGCACAGCACAATGTTCTGGCAGTACTGATAAAACTAAATAAAACAAAAAACTCAGTATCTGATTAAAAAATGTACACTCTTTCTTCAGATTTTGGGTGCTTTGTTGACATGAAGGTAGTAGTATAACACATTTGCAAACGATTGTTTGAAGGTAGGAGTCTTATTACCTTTTAAAGACTTATTTTATAAACAAATCCTTCTTATGCATTGTTTGAGACCGTTATAGTCATGCCCCTACCTCAAAAGTCAAGAAACTGTTGTATTGTGTAGCAATGGCTGCAATATGGCTCTTGGGTAACTCAAACACAGCTTCTAGGGTTACACTGTACAGCCAGCAGTTGTGTTTATGCTGGCATACGAACTTTTGGGTAGCCTGAATCCACAGCTGTAAGGGGAAGCAGGACGCTAGGCTGCTGAAAAAGAAATCCCAGATTGCTCTGAGAACACAGCTGCATTTCCAGCCCTGTTCTGCAATCACAGTGGGACTCTTGAGAAGTTGTACTCACGGGGAGCAGATGTGATACTTGTTTCAATGTCTGTGGCTCCGAGATGCAACCAGTACTTGACTGGTGGTACCCAGGGTAGGGGAAGGCAGGCCAAGCCTGCAACAATTACAGTAATCCAGATATTGCTTGTTCAATGTAACTATATAATTGAAATTTCCTACTGTTTCTGAGTATTGAGTGCAAGATTTTCATCCAAAGAACCAGCTTGATGTCATTTTCCTGTGCTTAATCTAATTCAGTGAAAATAGGTCCTTTCCTCCCTGTCCCTGGTTTACTGGTCCTTAGCTGTGCAAATCGGCTTGAAGGGCATTCCCAAATTCAAAGCTGGGACTGAGCTGCCTGAAATGAACCTCATGAAAGGAGCTTAAGCCTGTGAATGAAAAAATAAGTCACTGATTATATACTGAAATTGGACTATTGCGACCAGAGCTATTAGAGGCCTTCTGTGATAATATGTTGATTTTTCTTTTTTTTTTTATGATGGCAAGAACTAACTTGTTTTGATAACTACTTCAGAAAAATCTGCTAGAGCCATAGTCTCAAGCTGAGGAGGTGTGCTAGGTGCTAAAGACCAGACTGCTGAAATATTTTTTAAATCCTGAAGTACTTCAGCTGTAAGTGATTTAGGTGTCTTGATTTCAGTTTGCTCTCAGAGGTATGCACACTTCCTGTGAAGAGCTGTGAACAGTATCCATTCTCTAGTAACAGCTGAGTGAATCTGCATAAATTTGCCCTTCTAGGAGCAGTTACTAATATTATGTCTTCTAAAATGCTGATCTTGTAGGGGAAAATGGAACCCAGTTCTGTTAGTCAAGCAGAACTTTTGAAGTTATATCAATGGATAACATGGACTTAATTGGAAGCTCCTCATGTGAAAGAGCAAGGATTAGCTTAAAGTTAAAGGGAAAATTCTTTGGGGGAAAAAAATCCTCTTATTTCTCAGCTTACGTGCTGTCTCATTAAAATCTTGTATAGCCTGGGAGCTCTGTTTTCCCACTGCTAGGAGTGCCAGATTTATTACCATTCTTCCAACAAAAATGCAGATCCTTAGCTCTGAAAAACTTGTCTCTGATAGGAATGCTTTTATTGATGGGTTTGCATTTTTGTCTTGTATATTTAGACAAAATATGTACCTCTTGTTTATAGCAAAAGTTAAATCACGATGTATTGGGATTTCGGTTATGAAAATAGTATTTATTATGAGAGGTAGATATAAAAACCTTTGCTACAGTTACAGACTGATAAATAACCAATTAAAATTTTTGCAGATCCTTTTGCATTAGAGGGACTCACCATACCATAACAACAACTATTTTTAGAGTGTTACTGGAATCATTTTACATGGTGTTTTATCTATGAAAATGTTTCCCTTTCTTAGGACTCTTGAAATCCCTCAATGGGAATGGAAAGAACCCCTAAAACTTATGCTAGTAACTTAAAGGTCTTAATGAATTTGTTTCTGGATTACTGGGCAAACCCATGTGCTTTTCCAACATAGGGAAACTTGTTATTTTAAGACCTCATTTCCTGATTTATTTTTTTAACATTAAAATAACAATAGAGTTTTCCAAAAATGCTTAGGAACTCAAGTCTTGGAAAGGAAATTATTGGATATACTAGTTGTTCCTGTGTTTCTCTTAGCTCCTAAGTTAGGTCATATCAGCTGAATAATTATTTTAAGTAGGTGTTGTACTGAGCAGAATGGAATGTATAGGCTTTCATTCTTTGAACTACCTTCTAGTTTCAACTCTAAGTACTGATAAAAGGATAGATATCATGCTTAACTGTTATCTCTTATTACAGGGGGAAGATTGGCTTTAGTGAGATTACTTACAAATAATATTACCTCATCATGGAAGAACTATCACCTGAAGAAATTCAGCTGAGGGCCAACCAGGTCACTGATGAGGTAAATATTATAGGAAGATATCTGGGATTACAGTACTTGCCTGCTGAAATTAGAATACCCTTTTAAAAATAGACAGACCAGGGTACTGATTCTGCAAGGGTCTAGCTGAATGTTTTAAATTTTCACTTTACTTGGCTAATACTGGAGTGAAGACTACTCCTAAAAATAAGAATGAATTTAAACTTCTGAACTGTAAAGTCACCTGCTTGACTGAGCATTGATCACTCAGTCCTGACTACAGAGGCACAATGCAGGTTGGGTACTTACATATTGTTAGTCATATTGATACTTCATGACTTTCTTATTTAACTAAAATTGATTTGAATATATCTCCTTTTATAATGACTTTGCAATGGGATAAGCAAAGTACTAGCAAGGACTAAAAACCAAGGGAGAAAGACTAATGTGCTGCTACTATGACTGTATTGCAGCATGTATTAAATATAGACAGGGTGATGAACCTTTGTATACTCATTGCCGTACTACAATGAACTGGTAAAGAAGATTTTCAGACACTGTGTATATATATATATACACTATTAATGCATTCATTTTAAAATTCTCTTTGTAGTCTTTGGAAAGCACAAGGAGGATTCTTGGTTTGGCCATTGAGGTAAGGAAAAGCTTTAGAATTCCCTGTGGATTTAAGTATAAGAAGTAGCATGTTAACTGTCACAAAATTATCTTAAGCAGTTTTTTGTCTTTCTCAAGACACACATATCAGTAGAAGTTGCTGCTTTAATTCAGTAGTAGAGCTGGAATGACTTAAACTTCATGAATTTGACATTATGTCAGATCACAGAAGGGTTGATATCCTTTCTACCTGTTTTCCTCTTAAACAAAATGACTTAATCTCCAAATTCTACAGATCAGTTATAAAAAGTCTGTGATGGTCAGTTATGGCTTTGTCACTTGTTTCTCATAACATCTTTCATTTCTTTTAGCTCACTTTGCCTGTGAACAGTGTGAAAATGTCTCACTTTGAAGACAGTAGGGCTTTGTTGGGTGGGGTAATACAGAGTAGGGCTGCTTTTGGTTCTGAACAGAAGTAATTCTACATACACCTTACAATCTCTTCATCATTTTTAACTTTAAAGATAAGACTCATGAAACTCTCAATATCCTTGTACATGACTTGAACCAAATCTGTATTTTGGGTTTATCTTAGTGAAGTTGTGTGAGGAATCTATTCCCCTGCACTGTTATGGCTTGCTGAAGATGCTGCTGTTACCAGTGAGGCACTGGAATCGGCATAGCCTAACAAATACCTCTTTAACACAAATGTGAAGTACATGTAATGAGCCAACAATAATTTCTCTTGATATCATAGTTTGGTGATTCATTCTCTGCTGCCAGTTTAAAGTAAAGCATGGGTGCAACTTGCATGCTAGATTCAAGACTTTGAGCCAGCAAAGAACTATATTGTAGTACATTCCTCAGTGCTGATTTCTTTTGCTTCATGTTCTAAAACCTAGTGATGGTCTATTCTCTTTGTGATCTCTTGTGCTGAATTCTCAAGAATGGTTATGCAGGCTTCATTTTGCTTTCTCCTATTCTGGCTTCCAGGACTAAAGGCCTTGTCAGCCTTATTGAAGGGTGTAGGGATAAAGAACAAACTCAATGCTGCTTCTCAAAATGAGGCACAGCTAGATCTACCTTTTTAGCTTGACATTGTCATAGTTCAATCTGATTATTACAATAAATTTTATCATCTTTTTGTAATGTAAAAAAAAAGCCAAACCCTCACAAAACCACCACTAATTGAGGTAGGCTGATAAGCATCTCACCTGTTTCACCAACATAGGATCTAATTTGAAACTTAAGAGTAGTTTTGCCACAGAAGTTATTTCTAGCTCAATGTTTTATTATAAACTTGGCTGGATTACCCAATATACTGTCAAGGCCTTCAGATTTTGCACTGCTGTATTGGAATCTGGTTTTATATCTGAATCTAAATTTCTTTCTGCAGTCCCAGGATGTTGGCATCAAAACTATTACCATGCTAGATGAACAAGGAGGTAAGTTCTTCCTTTTTCCTCTCTAACACTAAAAGTCATTATTATGACTGTAAGGAAAATATTATCATTCAAGAGCTGTTGCTGAAGCTAAAGGCTTAATAAAGACTACTTATGTGAAAATGAGATTTGCTAGTTGGTTTTTCACAAATGTTTGTAGTATTTAAAAGAGATTTTAAAGTAGTTCAGAGATAATGTTAGTTACAGTGTAGTACAGAAGCTGCTTCTTTCCACCATCCCATAAATGTAACTGTGTGCATTTATTTTAAAAGCAGCAACAAAAGTGCTGCTCTAAGGATAGCGAATATATTTTTCATGTAGTAAACAAAACTTATCACTTAATATTTATCTTAAAAAAGAAAAAAATCCTAGAAGGCAGGAAAGAAAAAAGGCTTTAGTCTTGGTATAAAGATAGAACTGCAGCTTGTAAGTTCCTGCTTGAAAGAAATGTTAATATTCCCCACCCTCATATTTCCCCAATCCACGTTTATTCAGGTTACTTGTTTCTCTCCTAGAACAACTAAATCGCATAGAAGAAGGCATGGACCAGATAAATAAGGACATGAGAGAAGCTGAAAAGACACTGACAGAGCTCAACAAATGTTGTGGTCTCTGTGTCTGTCCTTGTAACAGGTCAGTTATATTGGTACTTGGGTCCGAAGTTTCAAAACGTTCCCAGTAGCTGTTATATTGGGAGATGCTTTCTAATAAAAGAGCTAATTAAAAAATGCTAGCAAAGTTGATTATCTTGGTTTCTAGAGCTGCATCCTTTTAAAATTGTATAAGTACCTAAAGCTTACTTGATCATCTAACCATATGTTGTGTGTAAATATAGCTGCTGTATAACAACCTTCACAATTCTGCCTTAATCTCCTTAAAGCTGCTATTTAGTAGAATACTATATGTCCATGCAAATGAGATCTAATAAGACTGCAAATAAATACGTAAGTGCTTGTCTGTGAGAAATTTGACTCCAAAAATCTTTTTTTCACAAAAATACTTTTGTACCAACTTAAAAGCAAGAAAACTTATGTTCTGGGGAAGGAAAGTAACATTGGTTCTCTAGGCATTTAAAAAATATTCATGCTTTAGGGAGGGTGAGAGTAGGAGAACAGAACAGACCTTGGTATCTTTACAATAATGCTTATATAAATTCTTGCAGACTTGCTTTGCAGTACCTTTATAACATCAGTGTTATGGCTACCATATCCAAGTCAGTTGAGTAATCTAATCTTATATGGCACTTGATTTGTACTTTTAAACACCTAAACAGCCTGAACAGTGATCAGAATTATTTTTTGAAGGTGTGCTAGCTTTACCTTTAAGCGGTGTGTCGAATTGTTTTGAGTGAATTGGATGTGATCATATTTCTTCCAAATGAAGGAGAAATAAATTATTTTGAGTGTGGTTACTGAAATGAATAGAGTGTGTGTATTTGTTATTTTTTTGCTCTTTAGCATATGCAAAAAAGTCTTATTCAACTTAGAAGCAGCAGAAGTTTAGATAGAAATTCCTTGGAGTAGCTGAGTCTGGTTATCCAGCAGAATGCTTTGAGAATCATTTAGGATAGATACGAATGTGGCTTTTAAGACTGAAAGTCTTAGAGCTTGAGGCCCTTGAAAAGACAGATAGTTCTGTCCTGACCTCTGGATAGGTGTGCTTCCTGCTTTGTATTAGTTGGATCCAGCTGGTGGACTTTGAGCATTTTGACACACTCAGTCTTTGTTTTCTGTAGTTGATAGTCTTATTTCACTGAAGCTAAGCAGCTTATTGACACTGAGCAAGCTTAGAATTTGTGAACTCTTGTGGCACTCCCAAGTACACAGATAACAAGAAAAGAAATAGAACTGTGTACCAAATGGGCAATAACGTGCAGGAAAAAATCTGCCGGATAAGTAAAGAGCAGTGCAGGAGCAGGGAGTGTCTTTAATGTATCTACTGGTACATCAATCTTTCTCTCAACGCCAGAATTATTTGTCAACCAGTTATCTCTAAAGTTTTTCATTTTCTTCATAAGCTAAATCAGAACACTTGCTGAATTAAATACTGCTTTTCTAGTTTCTCCCTAGGCTTAGACTATGTATAAAAGCTTTCTAAAAAACACAATACTGGCAGTACTGTTTTACAATCTATGTACTAATAACAAGTTGCCTGTTTGTTGGTCTTTACTATTCTTTCTTCTCTATTCTTTCCTCCATTCGCTCCTAACACTGATGCTTGCTTTCTAAAAACGAAGACTAGGATAAGAAGCTGTATTCATTTAAACTGGTGAAAGTGGATTTTAGGACAAGGTCAGTCTTAGTAGTGCAGATGCATATTTAACCAGCTGTCTGAAGTGATGCTTCTGTTTGTGCTTGCATGTGCATGATGTCTGTCTGCATGCAGGTCTGCTTGTGATGTATTGTAATACTTACATGAATAGAAAATATCCATTACTACAGAGGGGTAGTAGTTTTGGAACTGGTGAACAACTGCTTGAGCCCTTGGTGATATAGCAAATTGTATAAATAGCCTTAGTTTTACAGAAATGAAACATGAGAGAAGTGAATACTTGAAGTGTTCAATTGAATTTGAAAAACAGCTCTTAAAAACAGGTGGTGAGAAGTTTTGTTCTTAACTGTGTTTAGATTGAACAATGCTGTTTCCTTCAGATGTGAAACCAGTTTTCAGGCCACTTGTTTTTTGATAATAACGTCCTTACAGTTACTGCCTCTGAGACCTAAGACTTTGCTTATCCAGAAGCAAAAGACACAAAGTTCTCCTGCTGGTGTGGCTTTAGTATGAAAGAGATTACAACTACTAGATTGAGCATTATATTTTAAACCTAAAGAGATCTTTAAGCCTGTGTATGTACAAAGAGCTAGAATTGACTAGTTCAAGTTTCTTTAGGGTTTTGCTAGGTGCAGCACTTCCATTGTGAACTGAGAAGTGATTCCATTTCTTCCCCTTCATATATTCATTCTAGATTACTTCATGTAGGATCTGACCTATGAAACACAATTTCCCATTTCAAATACATAAATGCCAGTAGAATTAGAGGATTATTTCTTCATTACAGCTAATTTCACAACACTTCAAATGTATAACATCTGGGCTACTGAAAGGCACTATATCTATAGAAATTAATTACCTCTAACTGTAAAGTTAGATGAGTACATCTAAACTACAAGAAAGGCACTACAGACTTCCCTTCACAGGGTTTTTAAGAAGCAGAAAAGTGGTAGTGGAATCTGGATTTTCTGGCTTAAACCTGAAAATGCCAGAAAACAAGGTCAACATGAGAATATTCTTCTCAAAATATGTTCTTTAGGGCTCATGAGAACTCACTCCAATTTAGATCAGTTATTTTTCTGTTATATTTTCTTCCTTTCTTGCTTTTGTGGCTCTGTGATTCCTGAGACTGCTTTGTGTCAGTGTGCTTTTAATTTTTTTCCTTCTGAATAGAATAGAAGTGTAATGGTAAGTTGTTTTGATTTAATGGAGTTAGTACAATTGAATTGCATAATGAATTGGCTATTTAAATATGATTACTGTTATTTTATAATCAAAATTACCCTGATAAACATTAAAAAGAAAGACTTGGCAACAGAAAATATTTGATAAAAACCTGTAGTGATTAATGGTTTTCTTACATAGTATAGCTATTTGTGTTTGAGGAAGTTTTTTCATTCATCCCCATTTCTTCATGAAAAGTAACCAATCATGATTGGTTATACTAATGCCTGTTGTAAGTGCAACTTTATCTTATGACATGTAAGCCTTCCTGCTACTGTCATAAGCTTCTGTCTTCCAGTGAAATACATTACTTTAATTCTTATGTTAAAGCTTAAGACCACATTAATCACTGTCCTTAGAATAACTCTGTGTTTTTACTTTCAATATATAAGAAATTGTATTATATAGACAAGGCTTTATCCATACAAAATTAAATCTCTTTAAGGCACAAGACAAATGTGTCTGAAAACCTTAGATTAATACTGAATTTCAGTCAGGAAGCCATATTTCTGAGGTAGTGGTTCAGATTTCTTATCTTTCTGGAGTAGGACAAAGAACTTTGAGACCAGCAAGGCATATAGAGCAACCTGGGGAGATGGAATGGAGAACTCAGCAGATCATGTGATATCCATGCAACCAAGAAGTATAAACCGGCAGCAGCCTCAGACTTCTGGAGGACCAAGTGGTGGATATATTACAAGGTTTGCTTGTTCATATTCCTCGATCTGGAAAGCAGAAATCCTGAGTTAGCAGTTGTCAGCTTCTTTCAGATGCATTTTAGGTGGAGTTGTTAAATAGTAAGTTGGAGGAGTTGTTACAGCTTGGAGAGGAGATGACGGACACCTATGCTGTCAGTATTGCAGTGCTCATCTCACACTTTCTTTTTTTTTGTTTTCATAATGGTGATATTATCCATCTGTTTTTGGATGTGAGGACTATAGAGCTTAGTGCTCAGTTATTGAGGGGACTGTTAAAAAAAAGGGACTCTTAGTCATAAGTATATTTGAGATAAACTCATGTCTTAAAATTCCTCTGTTAGCTACTATTTTAATTTTTAAGGCTATTTTTGTAATAGTGGCTAGCTTAGCACCTTTTTTTTGGTAGATGCTTGCTTGGAATGTAGGGGGCTTTGACAGGGGAAAAACATACCTTGGCTTGAATACATTGTGCAACAAACAAGTCCTCTTAGAGTAAATCTAGATTAAAGCAAGTTCTTGATTCTTGAAACTTTGCCTTAATTACAGAATAACAAATGATGCCAGAGAAGATGAAATGGATGAAAATCTTGCTCAAGTGGGAAACATCCTTGGGAATTTGAAAAACATGGCTTTGGATATGGGCAATGAGATTGATGCCCAGAATAAACAAATAGACCGGATAAATGTAAAGGTAAGTGTCAAAGGTGTTCTCTGCTTTCAGCTTAGAGGTTGTAACTGAGAAGTTACTAGGAATGTGCTACTGTCCTATCTATCTGTATTTGCAGTAAATATGCATTACGGTTATACCATCCTCTAGGTTGCGGTGGGAAATATACCTTGATGTTTGGGTAAGTAGTGGAAGATTCAAATGCTTTGGTGTCAGGAAACCTAAATGTACAGCACAGGTTACCACTTACTCTGGAAACAAATAAACTTGATGGGATCAAAAGGAAAAACATTTATTGGAGGTATAACTAGGGGACTGTTGGTTGCAGGAAATCTTTTGTGTGGTAGAGAATAGGTATTTTTAACAATAGCAAGGTTCTTCTGGAATTTCTAAAAAGTCACTAGAATAATTAAATATGAAATGAAACAGGTAATTCATTGCCCTAATTCTTGTGGACAAATTAATATTGGGGCTAGTAAGACTTCGGAATAAAGAGGTTTGTAGGTGCACAGGGACACATGGTCTGCCTTCATCTGCACATGAAGTTAGTTACAGTAAATTTCTTTTTTTATTACTTTACATTACTTAACTATTAGCTTCCCCAAACAGATAAAGTGTATATGTTTGGCAGCAGGGGGTGTGTTTCAAAGGGAAACTTAATGAGTATGTTAGGCCTATTTTAGAAATGTCTATATTAAAAGTTCTCTTACATCCTGGTTTACAAAGGAAATGAAAGCTTTAATGAGTAGTGTATATTAAAGACTTCAAAAAGCAGAAGTGAACACCAATTCCTGTAAAGTGTTAGTATTAAAACAAAATGGGAAATTTAAAAATCTCAAAGTTAAAAATCTCACTGAAATGTGCAGTAGGGTTAAAAGCAAGAGAAATGGTGTTTTCTCAAATATATGGAGCTAGTTTGACAAAAATGATGGTTGTACTTGTGTCAGCATTTCAATTTTGTCTAGTAATTAAGGGGTTGTTGTATTAATAAGGCAAATCAGCATGAGTCTATGGAGGATGCTTTAACTATCTTTTGCTGTTCTTGAAACTGTAGATCTGATTATCAGGTAAAAAAAGTAAAACATTTTAAAGTACACTAGAATATCTCTTGGAGTTTAAAATTAGGTGGGAAATTCTTACAATTTGTAAAGCAGACTGAAAATTGACAATTTTCAGTCAAATGAACTGCAAGTGGTAATTTACTGTTTTTAGCAATAGTGTTTCTAGTAGATTAAAGCACCTGGTTTTGGCCTGATGCTCTTTTGTTTTAGTGGTCTGAATGAATCTTGCTGATCTAGTCTTACTAATTCTTAAAATATGATGTATACAAGTTAGAATTGCTTTACAGAACACAGTGAAAATGAAAGTGCAATTCCTGGCTTTGAGACTGGCAACCTGTCTCAGGATAGTTAAATTAATCCTTTTCTGTTAATAATTTTTTTAATCTAGTATAGAAACCAAATCAAAATGTTTACTGTAAATCTCCAAAGGACAATATCATATAAAGAAACAAAAAGCAATATTAAGCTTGACTTCAGAATAGAGTTAATTCTTTTTTTTTTTCTTTCTGTTTTTAATTCTAACTCATCTGGAAAATACATCTAGACTTGACTAGATGACTTGTGGTAGTCTGCAATGGTATGCAGGACTCCTAATCTGAATAAACCTGTAATGAAACTTGTATTATTGGCTTTTTCTTAGAAGCAGATCTAGTAGTTAAATTGCCGTGTTTCTGAAGTGTTGTTAATAGGTTAGAATCTCACTTTTGTATAGTAGATTCTTGCCCCTTCCTGTACCCTTGACCTGAAAGGCAGGAAGGAGAGAAAAGGAGGGAAGGACTTGAACTGCAGTTGTCCTCTTCCCAGCCCTTTGCAGTATGAAGTTATGAAATAGCAAATACTTGGCACAGGTAGAACTTCTTCTTTAGGAATTCCTCTAATGATGAGGACATTCCCCACTGCAGGCTGGGTAACTCGGGAATTACTTCAAAGCTCCTTATCGTACCTTTCAATAAAACTGTATTTTGACACTTGTTCAACCTAGATGTTGTAAGCTGACTTTTGGTGCTTTTTATGGTAGTAAAACAATAATAAAATAGCTTTTTTTGTAAAAATACCATATTCTTATGACACTCGGACACTGGAGGGTGCGTGAATGAAAACCAGGGATTTGCGCTATGCAAAATAATTCTGACTTTATGCCCATAGGTCTACTTTTGACTATTACTTCTAGTTCAGAGCAACTTTGTTGCTCTGTTGAGATTCATAAGATCTCCAAAGACTTGGAGAGAGGGAATTTTTATCTCCTTGTTTTGTTAATATTGTTTCTGACCAGCTGAGGCTGCTGTGTTTTGAAAGTCTACAGCTAAAGAGTAAAAACTATTTCTCCTGATTTTGTTTCTGCCAAAATTGACAGCATTTGCTGGCTTCCCTTCTGTCCACTAGTGATAATACCTTGGAATTCAGAAGTTCATGCCAGTTTGACTTTTTAAACTGTTTTGCATGGAGCCTGCAAATGACATATGAATTTCTCTCTTTCAGGCTGATACAAACAGAGAACGCATTGAGCAAGCCAACATCAGAGCCAAGAAATTAATTGACAATTAAAGCCTGCTGTCATTGTTCAATGACACTGTCTCTCCAGCTGCAAACCACCATATTCATGGATCTGTGAAACTTCTATTCTTTAATAAGAGGGGCTGGGAAAAATGAAGCAGTATACTTTCTATAGTAATTAATTTTCTCTTATTGCTTCATGTAAACATGGCTTTGACTCAAAGAAAGCAGCCAACTTCCTTCTACTCATCTGCCTTCACTTCCTCTATACTGCTCAGGGCTAAAAGTATTAGGGCTTTGAGAATCTTCTTGCATGTTTTATTCCTCCTCCCAATTTCTTTTTTTTTTTAATTTCTTGCACCGAAAATACAGTCCTTTTATTGAACAAGCAGGGTAACCTGAATTCACAGTTGTGGAAAGTTGGAGAGGGCACTTTGCACTGTTTGAAATACCTCATAAGTTGAGTGTCTTCACTAAAATAGGGACTTGGTGAACATTGTCTAACTTGTATCTCTAGCGTGCTAACCAGAGCTTTACAGTCCAAACCACATGATTGGTTTGGGGTTGAGTTTGTGGATCAGAAAATTGAAGAGGCCCATTACTTACAGCTTGTGGGTTGAGGGCTTTAAAACACTTCCTAACCACACGAACTTTAAGGTAATGGTAACTTGAGGCATATAGAGGTTTCCATTTCTTTATTGTAAATTGGCATCACTTTGGAGGCCGTGACTAGGAAATCATGCTGCATTGTTCTGATATTTGTTGTGTGTGTATATATATATATGCCTCTCTAAACCCTATGCATATGTGAGTAGAAGAAAATAAAACTATCTCCCTAAAGTATTTATTTGATGGAAATTTTTACACCCCTCACCTGAAAGTTAAGTAGTAAGTGTTCAAATGATGCATCTTAACCAGAAGAAACTGAGTAGAAAAGCATGCAGATCTCTTGCATCCCATATCTTATTCTCTTTTGGCCAGTTTTCACTGGAGTTCAGTTTATGCCTTTCTCCAGTGCAAAATAATGACTGAAATCTGGTGCAGAGTGTACTTTCAGCAGTGACTTGGGGAGTACTTTTTAAACCTATCAAAGCCAGAGAAGCTTATTATGAAACTTCTTTGTCACAGGTCTGGAGGAAGAAGTAGCTATTTATGAACTGTTTGCTAGTTCTAAATAAACTAGTTCTAAATAGATTCCTGGCTGGTTTATTATTCCAGATATTGGGACTGGCACTTGGAAATATTATATGTCCAAGTTACTTGCAAATAATGTTCTTTTGTTCTGTTGCAGAATAGAGGAGTTTCTGACCAGGTGAGGTAAAGCTCTCTTCCTTAAAGAAAAATGTTTTGCTTTTACTGTAATATAATTAGATTTATTTCCAGGATTTTTCTTTAAATCTGTATAGTAATTGAATTGCAAGTGGCTTATATAATTTTAACTCCATCCAGCAATATACTATGCCTGTTTTAAAGTTGAAAATGATGCTTTGGAGTAACCTTTGATATTCAGTGTGGGGTGGCAAAAATCTTCAAACAAAATTGATTGGAAGAATAATTAAAACTAATAGCATTATGGGGTGGGTTTTTTGGGAGGATAGTCTACAGGTATCCTGTAGCCAGTAATATTGAATCCCAGGGCTAGAGATGACATTAATTCATTGAAATGTTTAGACAGTGTTAGGTATTTTGTTTTCTTTTTAGCAGAAATACAGTCAGTATTAGTGGTATATTTTCTGTTCACTCCCAGCACAACTTGATATTTAAAGAAAAAAACCAAAATCAGCAACCACACACACACACAAAACTCAACAAAAACCTAACCAAACAAAACAGAAAACCCCAAACAATTGACCAAAGGATGAAACAGCTGCATGTAATAAATAGACCAGTGGCAGTTTGCCTTATGTGAATAAGGTAAAGTCATTTTTAGGGCATTAGAGACTTCAGTACTGTGGGTTGGCTCCTGTCTAGGTTTCAGTAATTGTTGGAAAGCCAATGAATTTCAAAAGCTCACTAGTTGCCCAATTAGTAAATGAAGATTATATGCTTAAAAACACAAGTAGCAAAGAAGTAACTTTTAAGAACGTGGCATAGTAAACTTCAAACAACCACCTGTATAAGAAAGTGTAGGGAATTTGGATGAGCTTTTTTTTCCTTCTTACAAACTTCAGGTTAACTGAAGGATTATTTGCTGCTAGTTGTGAAAGCAAAGTATACATTATTTGTCTTCCTGGAACAGAAGACTGAAGTGATTACCTTTTATTCTGCTTACACAAGGCAAACCTGCTCTGTAGCATTTGAACATTCCAATGTTTGGAATGTTTTTCTCCCTTGCCACTACAAGTCCATATTCTTGACTTGTCTGAGCTCTAACAACAAATTAACATGTTGGCTGACAGAATGCTGTGATGGGTATATCAGAATTGTAATAGTGCAATGAATACCACACAAGGAAATAATTTCTGAGACTCTGAGCTTGAGTATTGAGCGGAACATTGATACTGTTTTCTGATCTGCAAGAGCCAAATCCGTGAGGGAGCTGGTGCATATATGTTACTGAACAACGCAGTCTGCTTCTTGGATTGTCTTACTGTTGTCTATAGAATAGATGCCTAATTTCCATATCTATGGTATGAAAACAACCCTTGTACATCTTTGTATGTCTGAATGCTATTAAGAATGAAGGCTTACAGTTTCTGCTTTTGATTGTTAAATTATATATTGTGCACAAAAAATACATACTTTTATAACTGAATGTGTTCTAAAATAATTTTCTTAAAAATGTCGTCGTTTCGTTTCCTGTCCTTGAAAAACTTGGCAGAACTAGTTGCTACTGTGCAACTAGGAAGTTTCTCTTCTATTTTTATTTCACAGAATAATACTAACGAAGTATAAGGTGTGGTTGGGAAGAGAGAATATTGTGATCTTGAACACTAATTTGGATCCCTCCATAATCAACATCTCTGAGCTTTAGACTATGAAATGTGTCTATGTCTTTGAAAGACTGCAATTTGACATGGGTGTATACTTCAGGATGATAAAGAAACAAAAAATAACTTTAAACTTTCCAGTCAAGTATCAGTAAAAGATGCCTAGCAAATACATAGTCCAGTAGGTGTAAAATCTAGTGATTGAATCTCCAATTTCACTTGTGAGGCAATTTAATTTGTATTTTTTCTAATACATAGAGCCTCGGATTCCCAGAAAGCTCTTAAAGGGGAGGAGGTGTGCGGGGAAATAGAGACTTTTGTTGACTTGCAACAGTTCTGAGCTGCAAGAGAGTAGCCTGCCTGGGAAGGGCTTGGAAGAAGTACTTCTAATATAGTGTATTGCTAATACAGTAACTAGGAAAAAAAAGATTAGGAACAGCCTGCTTTTGTAACTATCCTGAGCAGGCATCACATGTACCAGGCATACACTTAATAAATGGCAATAATTGGTAAATTCAAGCTAGTCTATGCCTTGATGAAAGACCAATCTTCTTAACACAGCAATAGCTACAGTATCAATTGCAGCATGTGCTGCTTGTGGAGCTACCTGCAGAACTTACCTCTGTGAAGGCTACATGGTGAAACAATTCACTGTTTACATGATGCAGTGTCTAAGTTGCTAATTCACCTTTGTTGCACTTGAAGCAATTCAGTGTCTAAATGCTTTTTGAGTAGATGGATGACATGTGTCTTACTGAAATGGAAAATTGGAGAGCAAAAGGTCTGAAATAAAATACATGGTTTATTTTTTTAACTAGGGTAGCATCTTCTACTTCAGTAATTCCAAGGCTATGAAACTGCAAGTGTAATTGTGCATGGAAATAAATCATTTTATAACTTCACTTGTAGCATGGGGGTGATGAGAATGAAAAACAAACTCCCACTATAAAACTACTAGTAGATAATATAGAACACTGAAATGTATAGAACAGTATTCTATTACGTGACTTGGTCACAGTTATTCACTGCTGTGAGTTAAACATGTAAATGTGTCAGCCAGTTCTTTTTACCTTCACAGAATCATAGAATCAGCTGGGTTGGAAAGGACGTATGAGATCATCAAGTCCAACCCTTGATCCACTACCACTGTGGTTACTAGACCATGGCACTAAGTGCTACATCCAGTCTCATCTTAAAAACCTCCAGGGACAGAGAATCCACCACTTCCCTGGGCAGCCCATTCCAATGCCTGATTACCCTCTCTGTAAAGAATTTCTTCCTAATATCCAACCTAAACCTCCCCTGGCAGAGCTTGAGACCATGCCCTCATCTTACTGATAGTTGCCTGGGAGAAGACACCAACCCCCACCTGGCTTATAACCTTGTTTCAGGTAGTTGTAGGAAGTGAAAGTCTTCCTCTGTTCTGAAACAACTTTTGTTAATCCAGGACTAACTCTGCTTCAATCAGGATTTTACATGGCACTCTGTCCATTTTGCTCTACAAAAGCTTTGATAGTTTTCATAACTCTGAAGTAGCAAAGGAGCCTAACAGTGAGCAACTGAAAGGTTTCTAAATGTAGTAGTGATCACATAAAAGAAATGTTGATGTGTTCTCTCAAATGCTTCCAAAAGCAATAAGACCTTTTTTTATAGCAATGCTAACTCCATAATTTTCAACTGTTCTACTATCTCTTCTTATACCTCTTTGTTGAATAGGGAAAAAAAAAAAGGTTAAATGAGAGAAGCAGCATCTCTGAGCACACATATTTCCCATTAAAAATCAAGTGTATACATATTGATGATAGACAACTCTGGAGTTGTCAGAACTGGTGAATGCAAAGGGGAAATCTGCTAACTGAAGGGCTTTGCTCTGTTAATATCTCATGCACAGCAACTCTCTAGGAAAAACTAGTACTTCAAATGGGGTTTAGGTATCAAGTGGAAGGAGGTAAAATTTAGAACAAGCCCACGGGCTTTATTCTCTATTGGCTTTGCATGTAGTAATTACCTGTGTAATCTATTATTATGAAGCTGAATAGATTTCTGGCTATACAGGGCCTTCTTGCATTATGTGTTCTTAAAGCACTTCCCTAGTTCTGTCTTGCAAAACAAAGTAGCCTCAGAAACATTGTCTGCCATCAGCTACTTCTTATGAAAAGCTAGTAGGTTGGTTTTTTTCATAAAGAGGTGGAATGGGATCCTTAAGTAAAACTGATTGGTTGCCTGTTAAATGATGGATCACATCCATCCTCTGAATAAGGAGCTGATGTTCCCAAAAACTCTTGTCTGAAAATATTACTATGTAAGAATTGAAATAGGATGGCAACACGGAACTAGATACCTCTCTTAGCATCTTATACAAGAACCACTTACTGCTAATCTTAATTTTGGCTGGTATTTTGAACTGTAGCTCTTACCAACAACTGACAGACCCAAGTACCTAAGTGAGGGCTTTCAGTGACAGCTTGGTACTACTTATTAAAGTGAAAACAGCAGGAGTTACACCAAATGAACTGATTTTTTGAAAATAATTTACTAAAATATACAAGTACATTTTCCTTTTCAGTATAAGTTACATTATTGTATACATTTTTACCTCTTTCTAGGTGCTTTTGGTAGTAAGGCAGAAGCAGTGAGCTGACGACTAAAACCTTCAGCATTGCTCTGTACACAAGGAGTCAGTGCAAGGATATTATATTTCCTAGCAATTTACATTTTTAGTAAATACACTGAAGATGAACCTAGGTTTTATTCAATACAGCTCAAGCAGAAGTGGACTGTAGTGCAATTTTTGCTTATGGGAAAAGAAAGCCTATACAGTAAAATATGAATGAAGGATGCTCAAACCACAATTTGTTTACTGGAAGCTGTTAATAAAACATTTAACTACAACTACTTGTGCTTCATAAAAAAAAAACTCATACAGGTTTTAAATTAAAACCTTGCCTATAAAAGTTCTTCTCTGTAGAACAGTGCTTACTGCGAGACATAGAATGCTTTGGTGGTAGAAGTTCCATATGCTATCATGGAAAAATGTTTCCAGAAGAAATAATGCTCTTACAAATCAACAGCCAGCTTCATGACAAAAGGGAACTGGCAACTTTGAAATGCTCATTCCCTTTCTCTGTGAAAGAACAAGCTGTGACAAAGGAGAACATGTAGTTGTGTTAAAAGCTATTGTGGCACAAAAATCAAAACTGGCCCCTGGGCAGGTTCATCAGTTCAATACCTATGTTCTCTAGTTCAAGTTTATTCAACGTGGCCTTAACAGGCTCTATCAGACTACTAGAGGAGGAGTACTCTGATCATTTCCTTCATCAGTCTTGGTTTAAGTCAGTGAAGCAGGTACTTCTAGGCTCTCTTCTTATTAGTAACATACAGGGTCAGAAAAATGATCATGCAAACTTCTTCTTTGTGGCTGTAAATCGTTCCATGTACTACAAAGAAAACAAAAACCATCTAAGACTCAGAAAATAATAGAGGATTCATTACTCCTAAAAGCAGCTAAACTTCTGCGCTCAGACTCAAAAACATTCTGCATCTGAGCCATATTTTTATATCCCAGATGTAACCATTAGGGCTTTAATTTCAAACGAACAAAAAACACCCCAAAAATGTATGCCATTTGATGCCATTCAGACTAATGGTCAAATCTAAAGTGTTAAAGATGAACTAATGTTAAACATGAAGCATCCATTATTTTTTGTCCCATCAAAGTGAGATGCAGACCTGCCATCATTAGCTACCCTTCAAGAGATGCTGATGAAAATCACTAAACCTGAATCCTATAAGAAAGTTAACATTTGAAGAACTCTTGATATTCTTTTTAGAGATATGCTGTGAATCCAATACCAGTAGCAATACCAATATACTATTTTGTGCTTTTATTCAGCAGCATAAATGCTTAGTATTCTGAGGTAAGGACTTTGCTTGTTAAAAAAAGACAAAACAAACAAAAAAACCCAACCAAGCAAAAAAAAAAAAACCCACAAACCTTGTCATAACCTTCCAGTTCTCTGAGTTTCTTGATTTCAAAGAGGTTGCCTTCTACTGCAAGCAGTGAGATCTGGGAATCACTAAGGATACTTTGAGGAAGCATGCTGAGTTCTAAACAGTTTTCTTCTAAACGCAAGACTTTGAGACGTGGACAGTGGGAGATCTGCACTGAGATCTGGGAAATCTTGTAGAAATAAACAGAAAAGAGAAATCAGATTCAAATGGTAGTGATCCATGATCATTAAAGTTACTTGTTTCAGACTTATACAGAACAATTACCATGTTGTAAATATAAACTACATTAACTACTTAGCAATAATGCATTAGCAACAAATTATCAAAAATCCAAGTAAATTTTTTTTCTTCCATGATGACAGGCAACCTATGCATCTGTTTACCACATTCCTACTCAAGAACTGTTCAAATAATTTTCTGCCTGACTAAATTCAGGATTTGTTAATCAAATCTGGCACTTGGATGTACTGGTACATAAATTCTAATTATGATCCCTCATTTGTGTTGTGTCCAGGAAATGTCTTTTAGCTATGAAGTTTTGATGCTCTCATCTTATGTTCCATGGATATACTAAGTCCAAGATAAACCATGTTCTAAATCTAGATGCCCATAATATCTCAGTTACCGGACCTGATTCTGATTCAAATTGAGTTCGATAGCCTGCAATTCTCCCACACTGTCGGGCACATTTTGGATCTGGTTTTTCGACAGATCTACCACATCCAAGTGGCGAAGACCACAGAGTTGTGTAGGCACAGTCCGAAGCTGGTTTCCAGAAAGGCTCAGGGTTTTGAGAGCCGACAGTTGTCCAAATGCAGCTGGTAACTGCCTCAAGTGATTGCCATTCAAGTGTAGTGTTTCCAGTTTTTTCAGTTTACACAGCTCCTCAGGTAAAGCACCTAGAAGTAAATGACAGAAAAAACATAGGACTTGAACTAAGAGCAGTAAACATTTAATTCAAATAAGCTTCTGCATGGAGAACAGTACTATATTAAGTAATTTCTCACAAACTTCCTCCCCATTTTCCATTCATCCCTCATTCCACCAACACAGGTGTATAACCTCTAGCACTCCTGAGCTGCACTATAGAGTCAGCTGCACTATGGAGTCAAAGGTTTGTAAATTACATTTGTTTTTTTCAAAAAGGCAGATAATACATAATTAATGCATTAAAACCTAGTTTCTTCACCTCATTCTAATTTTTCCATAAAGTTGGATGTTTGTCAAACAGAAGCAGTAACAACCTCTGAGTGGCCAGCAACATTGTCTGCATCATCATCTTCATTACCTGTTCTCTATGCAAGTACTAAACCATCTGACACTGTTAAACCCTCAGATCAGACAAGTCACAGAACAAAAGCATTATGGTTTTAAGTACTCGGGTGTCATTGTAAAACATAATACAACTAAGTTGGCAACTAGTTTTGTAGAGTTTATGGTTTTGAGGTTTTTATGCTGTACATGACTTCCAAAGATTTCAGTTTAAGTGACTAACCTCCCCGTTTATATCCTGTGAGAGTTAAATTTAATAAATTTAGTTTCTGATCAGAGAATACAAGTTATTATTTTAAAAATCTGTGGAGATATTAATTAGCAGGCATACTCAGTTTGTTGTTGTTTAGAGCGAGGCTCTTCAAAAAGGAAAATTTTCCAATGAGAGGTGGCAAGAGCTCTATTTTGTTGTTCGACAAATCTATTGTTCTTAAGTTGCTTGTTAGCTTCTGCAGATCTTCAGGAAACTACGGGGGAGAAAAAAGATATAGCATTTAAATAGTTGATACAATTTTGAATGTTCAAGTTATACAGCTTAAAATTTTAACTGGAATTTGGATCGCTATTACATACTATCGTATGCTTTGCAATGTCCAATCACCACGGTGTAATTGGCAAATTTGCTTAATGCATATTTTTAAAAATATTTTTTCATCTGGGGAAGTGAAAAAGTATATAAAGAAAACACTAATATCAACTAAGAGTAGTTTTTCATCCAAAGTATTAAAATTAAAAAGGGAGAAGAAAGCTTGTTTACATTTGAGTCCTCTTGTGTGCTTCTCTTAAACGTGCCTGTCATTTAAAATATCCTACAGACAGTTAACAATGATATATTTTAGCAAAGTAAGATTGGAAAATTTTTCAGTTGCTTTCCTTTTTCAATAATTATGTATAGCATTTGCTTTACTCTTGTTTACATCCTGTAAATAAGGATTTGGTACTGAGCCTTGAAACTGAGCTGAATAAAAGAAAAACTTGACAATCACCATCAAGGAGTCCTGGTGAATAAGCAAGTGGGTTTGATTCTCCTTTGGTTTGACAGAGAAAAAGAGAGAAAGTAGGACAGTGGAAGAAGACACTTTAAAGAAGTCTTGATAAATTACGGCTATATAGTTATTTTGGCTATCCTGTGACCTGCTGCTTGACTTATGGTTCCAGAACATTCTGTGTTTTTCTGCAGTTGAGTCTAAGTCAAGACAATTTCCAGTATATTGACTCTCAGGATGCTTACAGCTCAATGAACAGACTATTCATATGACTACAATTAAATACAGTCTAAGTATCTAAATGTAACAAATTGTGGAGTATCTTTCTAAGTAACAATATGCTTACAAAATGTATATTTTCCTCCTCCAGCTTATAGCCATCTTTTAAAAGAGCACATCATAACTAATACTTCTTGAACATATACGCACTCTAAAGCATAAGGTCATAAGCGTACAAATGCCCCAACAGATAAATCCTCCATCAGAAGACAATGCAGGCAAAAAAGAAAAAAGAAAATAATTCTTGAAATATTTTCCATCACCATTCATGAGAAATACATGTATGCAGTGCGTTATGACAATGAGGTGGGAATTCCTCTCCAAAAGTGTCAGTCATGCACACAAACTGCCTACTCTTACAGTACCTCAGTAAGTCCCTTTCCAGTCAGCTGGAACACACCAGTTTTCTGTGCTGTCTCCAAGTGGGCTTTTAATGCACTGTTTCCCATCCTAGCAATTCTCTGTCAAGCACAGGGCATTCAAGTGACAGTCTCGGCCAGTTTCTCTGTTATTCGGTGCTAGAGAACTGCAATCCAAAGTCTCTATGATAAAGCAAATGTAAAAAGTCATTTTATGTGCACTCTCTCCAACACTAGAAGCATTTTTACACACTGAACCATTTCACTGCTGCGTTTTCATCTCCCTCATAACTAAAACCTAGAACTCAAAAGATTTACCTAGTTTAAGGTACCTTCATTACAGCAGTTTGATTATTGAAATGATGCAACCAGCACAGTTAAAACTAAGTGGGAAAGCTGCACATTTCGCCTTTCAGTGCCCTGTAGCATAAGGAGATTCTCCACGAAAACTGACCCTGATTTCTGTGGCACCCACCAGCACTGGCCTGCCGACAATACTACGGTTTTATTTACTTTTTGGAAGCATTTATTCTATTTAATAAAGAACCGACTCCTCCGCCGTGGCCCTATTGGCAGATACACGACACCCATCTTCGTAACCCCAGCAGGGTTTAATCCCAGGGCGCACAGGTCACAGGCCGGAGGATTAGTGCCGGGTTCGGAATGGGGAATAAAGCCTGGGACACCTCTTAAGCAGCCGGCACGGGGAGCACGACAGGAGAGAAGCGCTCCCGGCGCCACGGGAGCAGCCCCCGCCCCAATCCCTTCCCGGCCGCTCGGGCCCGGGCCCCGATCCCAGCCCCGTCGGGAGCAGGCGGGGATAGCCGGCGGCAGCCAACTCAGCCCGGCCCGGCCCGGCCCAACCCAACCCAACCCACCTGTCCGGGCTCCACACGCAGACGCTCCGCGGCGGCGGAGGCCCCCCGCGGCCCCCGCGCTCCGCCCTTCCAGAACCTCCGCTTCAGCGGCGCCCACCGGCTGCCCGGAACCGGACGCGTGTCACCGCCTTTCCTGCCACGCCCAACGTGGCGGCCGGCGGGAGCGGCATGTCGCTGCGGTCCCACCGGGAGACTGGAGGGCCCGACGGAGCGGAGAGGAGCTGCGGGAGTGCAGCAGCCGTGGAGCCCGTCAGCACCCACCCCCCAGCCCTCGGCGAGCCCGAGCTGGATCTGGGCTTGTGGCTGGACGCGGACAGCGATGAGGAGCGGAGCGACTCCCGCCCGTTCTGGGAGCCCGGGCAGCGCTCGGCGGCGGCCGAGCTGCTGGAGCGGTGCCTGGCGGCGGGCGCCGTGACCCAGGTACCGCCCGGGGCCGGGGGGCCGCGCGAGCTGCCGGCAGCGGGGAAAAGCGCCGCGAAATACTGCTTGTGTCCTGTGGGTTGTTCGGGTGAAACGTAGCGCAGGAGAGCAACAATAAATTTAAACCATTAAAGGCCATTATTGAGAATATGCCTGGTGCGTTCTTGCTGTCAACTCAGTGTTTTCCCGCTGTTTTCCTTTCACAGGAGACATTGGATTTAACTCGCAGAGAAACGCCATGCTTTGTGAAATTCTCAGAGATGGAAAAAATGGCAAACATGCAAGCTGAAATCAATGAGGTACATCCTGTACTGTTGTCAGTGTACACTCAACACTTCAGTACGTGGAGGTAATACAGAGCCCCCGATGAAGTATCAGTTTGCCATGTTTCATGTTTTGAGGTTTTTTTAACAGTTCAGCTCTTCAACAGTTGGCACTTTTTTCCTCAGTGGACTGAGTTGCTGTGATGGTAAGAACAAAACTGTGAAACAAAAGTTTTAGGTGTAAGTAGAAGGACTCAGAAAGCTGCACCTTTAACTGAAGTGTTACCTGAAGTTTTCTGAAGCAACTGAAGAGTAAATAAGAATTTGTAGCTGATTTGAATTCACAGAAATGTGTTTCTTCATAGGCAACTAGACCATTTTGTTGGTTACCAAGAGGTAACCTCAGTCATTTCCTACTGCTTGAATTGGTTGTGGGCTTGTATTTTATAACATTGTTTTAGACATTATATAGACTATGAAACTTGCGTTATAGGAGATGTAAGTAAGAGAGACATGGATTTGAAGGGTGGACTATTCAGTGATTAAGGAATTGGCTGGATGAACACAGCCAGAGAGTTGTGGTCAATGGCTCTATGTCCGGGTGAAGGCTGGTGACAAGTGGTGTTCCTCAAGGCTCTGTCTTGGGACTGGTGTGCTTTAATATCTTTATCAGTGGCATAGATAGTGAGATCAAGTGCACCCTCGGCAAGTTTGCAGGTGACACAAAGCTGAGCAGTGCAGTTGACACAACAGAAGGACAGGATATCATCCAGAGGGGCCTGGACAAGCTTGAGAAGTGGGCCCATGGGAACATCACCAAGTTCACCAGGTCCAAGTGTAAGCTCCTGCACCTGGGTTGGGACAATCCCAGATTGAGTACAGACTGGGAGATGAGCTCATCACGAGCAGTCCTGCGGTGAAGGACTTGGGGGTTCTCATGGGTGAAGAGCTGGACATGAGCCAACAGTGTGGGCTTGCAGCAGAAAGGCAACCTCATCCTGGGCTGCATCAAAAGCACCCAGGAGGTTGAGGGAGGTGATTCTCCTCTTCTGCTCTGTTTTTGTGAGACCCCACCTGGCATGCTGCGTATCTGGGGTTATCAGCATAAGAAAGACAGTCCAGGGAAGAGCCATGAAGATGTTCAGAGGGCTGGAGCACCTCTCCTGTGAAGACAGGCTGAGAGAGCTGGGGTTGTTTGGCAGCCTTCTAGTACTTAAAGGGAACTTATGAAAGAGGGAGAGTGACTTTTTACATGAGTAGATAGTCCTAGGACAAGGCAGAATGGCTTTAAACTAAGAGGAGAGATTTAGATTTAAATATTAGGAAGAAATTTTTTACTGTGAGGATACTGAGGCATTGGAACAGGTTGCCAGGAGAAGTTGTGAGTGCCCCATCCCTGGAAGTGTTTAAGGCCAGGTTGGATGGGGCTGTCAGCCACTTGGTCTAGTGGGTGATATCCCTGCCCATGGCAGCCATTTGGAACTAGATGATCTTCAAGGTGCCTTCCAACCCAAACTGTTCTATGAGTCTACCATAAGTTTCCGTGTTTTAGGAGTGAATTACAGGATCTGTCTTTTCCAGCACAAATTACCAATAAATTGCAAAATTATTTAAGTTGGTTTTTTTAAACAGTTGTTTCATATTGACCAACTACTACCACCCAGTAGTAGAAACACTTCAAAGGGCATGGGAACATGCTCCCACACAAATGCTTGCTCTCTTTCGCATGTATGCTCTCATTTTTTCTCTTTCTACTTCCTCCTCCACCCCAAGAGACTCAACAATATCTGGATAAATATGTTAAAAATGCATTTTCATTTGATGTTATTGTTGTTGTAGATAAAACTGAAAACTGAAATGATGCAGTTGGAGAATGAGACAGCAGACATTACTCACCCTTTCAACTAGAGTAAGTGCAGTTATACCAAAGAAAAACTAAGAGTCTTAAATGACTTAATCAGCAGATGATTGTTTCATCTGAGTACGTCACAATTCTAGAAGTTACTGCAGCAGTCATCTCTGGATAGCTTGTTAGAGGGGGTACAGGTTTTGTTAGCACCTAAAGAATGTTTCCATACTACTTGAACTTGCACTTTCTGCTGTCTCAGTAGAAACTCTGTGTGTAACTCATTGTCCAAAAAAGTGTGAGGGGATGCTCAGCTCTCCAGTGTCAGTAGAGCATGAGTTCTGAGATCATCAGTAACTGTTGGCCTGCATGTGCTGCTCTGCTTCTTTTCCAGAAACTCAGTGTATTTCTGTTGCATCTGTATGCCCCTAAAATTACTTGCATTTTTAATTTAGCACTTTGGGAGCATATGTATTAATTTCTTTATTATTTCACACTTTTCACACTATAATTTTATGGAAGCTTAAAAACATTCTAACTTGCTACTATTGTGCTAGACTAATGAAATCTATTGTAATACTTCAGTGCTATGGTATAGTTCAAGAAATTGACTTTATCTCAAATTGAATTTATTTAAAACTGTAGATAATGTAAAACAACATATCTGTATCTCTTAAAAGCAGGTATTGCGACTTTGAGGTGCATGCTGATACTAAATCATATACACTCCAACAAACGCCATTCTAACTAATGTCTCTCTTGAGTGTAAACTGTCCAGTGCCATAGATCAGTGTTTTTTCTCTCTCTGTCTTTCTCCGGAAGAAATGTTGCTCTTGTTTTAGCAGGACAGTAGGTTCAACTTTGCAATTTTATTTTATAGGGAAAAAATATGAGATTTTGCAAGATATGAACAATCACTTGGAAGCTGTACTGAAAGAGAAGAGGGCTCTCAGAAGGAGGTTGACACAACCGAGATGTCAAGAGAGCCTGCCTATTGAAGCTACTTTCCACAAGTAGGCACACAGAAAATAATTGTTTCTTGTTTGCATGAGTCCAAATGAATTTGAACTAGTAAGCAATAAAAATCATGTGCTTTCATTCATCTTTCCATTGCTAAGAACAGAAATAAAAAATGGTAGCAGAACCTCAGCTAAAAGCTAGTAGTTTACTCATTGATAAATTCACAGGAAGGTAGTGATACGTATTTTTCTGAATATTTACTTAAGTTATTGGTGGTGTCTTCAGAAGACTACAGAACAATTTGCAACGTATTGTTTTAAACAAATGTGCTAAATACTTGATTCATTAAGCTTCTCCAGAGCAAAAATTGTTAGCTTAGTGTTGAGTATCTTCCTTCAACTGTCACTTACTCAGAGTAAGCATGAATGATTCCCAGACATGAATAGTGCATGTTTTAAAAATATAGTCCTTCTTCTTGTGGTCTAAAAATCTAACCCAGTTACTGAAGAAGTGAATATTACTTCTGTTAATTCCTGCCTTACTTGTTGTTGAAAGTCATAAAATAAGCATAATTGCAGAAAAATTAATTAGATAGTTGGTAACTTGCATAAAACTGGAGAAGGGGACTAAGAAAACCAGAGCAAAGAAATAAGAACTTCTAAGTATTAAATTCTCATTGTTTAACACAACATTTGAGTAGAGGGCTCATTCTTGGTTACAGGTATATAGTAGAGTTGTTCACTGAGGCTGTGACTTTCATTGAGAAGTTTGAAAGCCATTTGCAGTCTGTAAGAAGCATCCCTCAGGTACCGAATATGATAAAGAATATGGTGAGTAGCAAAAGAACTGAGCCTGCTGTCTTCTCCAGCATTAAGAATGCAATGCTGTTTAATTGTTTAAGCTACTTGTATGTCCTGCTAGATTGATGGGATGTGTAGAGATTAAATCCAACCCTTTTCTGCTTTAGGACACTGCTTTGACAAAAACAGAGGCATTTGTGAGGGAATTGGAGGAGCTGACAGAGCAAATACTGAAATGGAGAGAACTGCAAAAAGAAGTGTATTCTGACAGCATACGCAATCGTGCTGAATTGGACTTTGGCTTATATTTAACCTAACAAATCATTTTCCTCCAATACGTTGGCTATTCAAAGAACTATCTTCTTATGGTCTTCTGTGAAAACTGCAACACAGTTGTGTTGTAATCCAGCAGGGACTTTGTAGGCAGTTGTATTTCTGTTATGAAGTAACAGTTCTCCAACTATTTACTGAAAAAAAAAAAAAGGACAGTGAGCAGTAACTCACAGGAACACAGGCTATTGAGAAGCCTGTTAAGGAAATACTTTTTGGAATAGTTGGATAGGATTCCCTTGGAGACTGCATCTTTAATGGAAATTTGTTTTGATAATTTCTTATGCATTTGCTCTAGTGTCTTTATTCATTTTTGTAAGAATCTTGATAAAACATTGTATTTTGTATGCCACTTTAAACTTTAATAAAAGCACTAGATTTCAAAAACTCAGTTTCTTGCTTTTTATTTTGCTACAAAACGCTATAAATTAAAATTACAGACGAAAGATTGTGCTTCCACAAGAGTTCCAACCACAAAATTAAATTAGTTTTAAGTTACAATTTGTTTTTACTGTTATGTGGGTTTGTGGGAAAGCAGGGAATGGACTTGATGATACAAGGCAGAGCTACAAATTTGCAAACCGTATTTCAATGGTAGTGATAAATATATTCTTCAGATCTTCTTTTTCTGTTGCCTGCCCTAATGTCAGTGTCCCCCTTAGAATAAAACTTTTGTTCCATGGATAAGACCAACAGTTTATCAAAACCATTGATTGTTCCAGTTTGTAAGCTTTGTGACTTTTAGATCAGGAAAAGACTGGTTGGTAAAATGTCACAGGCAGGACAGCTATAAACCAGGATAGTTGGTTGTCTATGGAGCATGTCCAGTTTTGTATTCGGGATACAGAGCAGACTGGAAGTGGTGTGGATGTGTTCCTTTTTACTGTTGTGTCATTTATTTGAATTCATACATCTAGCCTGTTGATTTCTGTTGCTGAAACAGGAGCCCTTTGCTTCTTGAAAGTAACCACTAGGTGGCTCAGTACCACAGATTTCACAAGTTTATGTGATGATTGCATTTAAAAGTAGAATTAAGGAAGAAATCTTTGGCTCTTTGTTGAGCACACTCTATTATGACTTACTTGTAATTGGTCTATGTAATATTTGAAATTTTCTGAGAATCCCATTTTGATCTTTGTGGACTACATCTTTCTGTTGGGTCTGATGACAAGGCATCCAACTTAACAATTCTCTAGCATACTATGTAAGTATAACTGACATTCCTCTCTGCTGCTGTTGATAAAAGTTGAGAGGATAGAAACAATTTTGATTAGGTCAAGCAGAATGTCACTAGATAGAATCTGAGAATGTAAACTGGTGTTTGAGTCTCCACAGACTTTGGTGGGATCTTTGTGTCAACACTTGCTATACATCAATGCAGGATTTGAGTACAAAGTCCCATGTCACTGTTGTTTCAGATGTGGAAACGAAAGTATTCCACACAATTGCAGAGGAGCTGACATTTTTACTGAAAATGCTTTGCACATTCTGTGAAGTAGGAAGAAACAGAATCCAGACTTCTGGACTTCCTTCAGGATGGGAGGTGGTCATAGGTTGGACTCGATGATCTCAGAGGCCTTTTCTGTGTTTCTGTAAATCAGTGTCCTGTACCTCTATCACAGCCTTAGCCTCTCTCATTGTCTTACAGTGATGATTTGGGTCAGGAAAATTAAAGATGTCGTAATTTAATAATTTTAGAGTACAATGAAAACATTTTTAGTTATTTTTCATTATAATTCTTGAAATACATGTTTTTGCTGTATCCCAAAGAGTTAAGCATATTTTCTTCTTTTACTGTATCTATTACTGAAGAGTTGATTGTGGAGTTGGTACAGTTTAGCTAATTGCCATTTGCCATTGATGTACCAATTAATTCTTTAGTATGATTTAAAGGGATAAATCTATTGAAGTATACAGTGATTCACAGCTTGTAGATATTCATTTTAGCATCTTTGTGGTGAGTCATGAATGAAGTATCGGGTCCAAAGCATTTATCCCATACTCACTGTGGAAGGTTTCTGAATTGTGGTACCTTTTTCATTTAGATTTAACATTTCTGGATCTTAAGGCAAATTGTCTCATGAAAAGAACTATACTTAAAGTAAAAAAAAAAAAATAGTTGAAAGGCAATTCAAACAGAAGTTGTTTAAATGTAAAAACAACAGAGGACTGTAAAACGCTCCTATATGATATTCAGATGCAGATCAGTTTATTGTAATTTGAAATGCAAAATCAGAAAAAGTCCATTTAAAAATGAGTAACAGAATTGGCAAATAGAATTGTCAAAACTGAACAGGAATTGCCCATCAAGCCTGGCATCTTCTTTATGCCTGCAATACTTGCTATCACGTCTTCACGATAACATCAGTAGCTGACAAGGACAATATTCTAAAAAGAATGTTTTAAAAATCGTTCCGTGGTTCTTATATTACTCTAAGCACAAACCTTTATTAATGCAACAGTTTGACGTTGATTTCAATTATAGTTCTTTGGAGGTTTCAAAATTTTCCTTTAGACCGTAAGTACGACCCACATGAATATTGGAGGTTCTCAAAGGAATCTAAAGCACTTGAGACCCTTCCTTTAGCACTTATATGGAAGGGATACTTGCCTTGCCTAAATTCCTGTCAGATTAAAGTGGAGTGCTTACAGTGCTGGTCCCTAGTGAGCACCGTCATGGCAGCACCCGTCTAATCGGACTGGCGGTATTGAACTCTGAGGTAAAGCCCGCGTTGTTTTGCTGTTGCAAATGAGCATCTGGGCGGGAGCAGTGGTATCCGCGGGGATATGAAGTGTGAAATCACCGTGTCTTACTCTGGGGGTTCCGCTCTCCCGGGTAGACCTGTTTCAGACGGAAAAACGGGGTTCGGATGCTGGAGAGGGCGCCGTGCGGCTGCTCCGGGCAGAGTTTTCCCGAAACGCCTCCTTTCCACTCGCGGAAGTTTCCCTTCCACCCGCTCCGCGGGGGCTGCCTGGGCCGGGCTCTCCCCTCCGGGGCGGGACGGGAGGCTCGGCTCCTCCCCGCTCCTCCCCATCGCGGGCGGGGAGCGGGATGCGAGGTCGGGGCGCGGGTGGCCGCGACTGCGGGGCGTGAGCGGAGCCATGGCCAACGTCAAGGTGGCCGTGCGGGTCCGGCCTCTGAGCAAAAGGTGCGACGGGGCGGGGCAGGGGGGCGCGGGGAGGGGGCGGNNNNGCCGCGGCGGAGGGGCGGTGACGGGGCGGCTGCGGGGGGCGGCCGGTGCCGCCGGTCCCGTCAGCCGGGACGGGATCGCCGCCGTCAGGCGGCTTAGCCGAGGCTGAGGGAGGGACGGCAGGCGCTGGGGAGCTTGGCGGTACGGCAAGAGGACTGGCAGGACACCTCTCTCCGGCTCGCTAAATAGCATGGGAAGTTTTCTTGGAAAAGTCACCCAGTGGAGCTGTTAGGGTGACTTCCCTCTTCCTGAGCTCCCCAAAATAGGACAATTGTCATCCAGTGTCAGGGAATCTTCCCTTCCCCTTCTGTTGCTGTTTTTTCCAGCGGGAGGCAGAGCCGGATATTTCCATTGTCGCTCAGCTCCACTCCCTCCCCGGCTTGCTTGGCTCCAATAGAAATCCCAAAAGCTACATGATACGGCTTGAAGGCAACTCCCACAAACAACAAGATGCCGTAGCATCTGTTGTTGTTTGTATATAATACATACTTAAAACCGTGCAGACTTTGAAAATTCGGGGAGGAAAAGAAAGAGAAGAAGCAAGCAACCCAAATTGCAGCGGCTGGTAATTTACTCCTCCTGTTAAGAGAAATGCTATAGCACTCCAGATAGGAATGGTTCACTGGACATTGAAATCATTTGAAAGTCCACCTTGGTGATGTATTTCGTTGTGCAGTCAATGAAATATTTGCAGCAGTTGTGGAATAGAGGCCACAGACTGAATTGGCTGGGATGTAATCTTTCCTCTCACTAGATCCTCCTTGACGAGCAATGTTGCACCACATCTGTCTTACTGTTTTTTACAGATGGGTAGCATTAAATAGTGCATAGCAGTGAATATATAATTATAGCATTAAACAGCACCTGTAACTCTCAGATAAGGTGCGATAAACAGGAAAACCTCTGATAGAATCAGTGTGGCCCAGCTGTTTGGTGAGGAATGTAGTTTGGAGAGGAGGGTAGAATCAGAAAGGTGGGCAGTCTCCTGCAGAGGGCAGAAACTAATCTGATGCTGAAACAGAAATACTTGTATGGAGGTGAAAGTGGAAACTCAGGGAGTAGTGCAGGGAGAGACTGTTAAGTAATTCCGTTGACTCAACTTGTGGTGGTGTGACAATGGGACATGGAGTGAGGCAGAGACGAGTCTTGTGGTATTTGACCCCAAAGGCAATAGGCCATTTGTTCCTTCTACTGTGCTTCCATAGCTGAGGTCAGGAAAAGCATTTCAAGATGGATTTTAATATTTTATAAATGGAAAGGGGATGTGGCTGGATATTCTCTGTGAAAGATCTGATATGAGAACTTGCTTTCTAGCCGTGAACAAAATTGAGGCAAATACCAAATATGTGAAGGCTTAAAGTAACCTTGATAGACATTGAAAGGACAAAAGATCTCAGTGGGGTTAAAGGCCTGCTCTTTTCCAGCTTCTTATACTGCTTCCATGCTGTCACCTCACAAACCTCTCACCCTCTCTGTACACACGCTCTGCGAATGACTCTGGCAGGTACCCATGTTGCCACAGCTCCTAGGATTTCTTAGGTGTTTCAAAAAGAAAGACTTCCTGCAGAAAAGTATTCAGTTCAAATGGATTGAAGTACTGTAATGTGTACGATCGCAATTCCAGCCCAAAATATTCAACTTGGCTTTTTAAGAGTGCCAAAAATTGAAAAGCTGCAGGTAAGGGCTAGAACTCAAGGTTGGCTGTTTCTAGACTATTATGCAAACTTCCTCATTGCTTCTTTTCATTTAATTTACAGTGACAAATGAACATTCATTTTGCATCTTAAAATGTACTGAATATTCAGATATTAAAAAATGTTAGTGCAGGAGTTCTCAAAATCCTGCTTTCTGTTTAAAGTTTCTGTCTTTTATAAACTGCGTTAATTGCATCTGCAACTTGTTATTTAGCATAAGGCAAAGAGTGGCCTTTTTGTTCTGTGTCTATATGGCATCCATCACAATGCATTCTTTGACAGAGGGCTCCTATGCACAAATAATCCCTAATAGTTATACAGCCAGTACAGTTACAGAAAATGCAGTTTTTTCTTTGCCTAAACTTTAAATAGCTTGCTGCCACTGTTCTTCATAATGCTATCAGTCGTTCTGTAACAGACTAAATGAATTTTTTATCACCAAAATGTAGTTCTGGGAATACATTGACTCGAATATGTTCACTGGAGTAACATTGCTTTAAAAGTCTTTATTACACATTTACTATTCTACATACTAAAAAAGATTTGTTACTTTGTGGTTACATGGATACTTATTCTGTTTAAATACATTTCCCCCTCAGAATGAAATGTGGAAGTCTGAATGGGTGCTAGAAATTGACTATAGTGATACATAATAATCAGGTATTAAATGGGATCTAGGAACTGATGAATCCATTAATGGTTTGTTTCCAGACATCTTAATGCTTGGTCTATTGGATGTGAGACTTTTGTAAGGAAAGTGTAGTGTTATTTTTGGCTGTCAGTCAGAAGCTGTTGATGGAAACACTTTCAATGCTAGCATGTAACTGTGTGAACTAGGAATGTTGTTTCTTTTTCTTTCTTAACTTCTTTGTGGAGTATGCCAACACCGCAGTCTGTAGTGGGGTGCTGCGATACCAGACCTCACCCTCAAGACTTGGTAATAGTGTGACTGGCTGAGAAAGTATTCCAATCTGTGCCTACAGCTCTCCTTGTCCCTGGGTAGCTCTCTTAATGCTGTGTTGGGTATTTGTATGCTATAGAAATACCTGCAGTGCTGGATGTGTCCTTTTACTATTTATGGCCAGCAGAAACCAATACTAGTTTTTAATGTGCTGCTAGTTTCAAATACGTTTGTCCCTTTGTTGTGGTAACCCACCACAATTCTATTACTTAGTTGTGGCTGCCTATTGCTATTATAGTGTATCTCAGCCCTGTGCGATGTGAGAGGAGGGAGGGAGGGAGGGAGGGCTGTTTGTGCAGGGGAGCAATCCATGTCTCCAGGGCAGTATCGCGTTGGGGCCAGGATGGAGCATGGCTACCTCATGCCTTTCCCTCTGTGACCCACATCTTCTGCTCTCCATCCATCTGGTCTCAATTCATTTGTTTGTACCCAGGATTCAGTCCCTTATCACAGTGTAGTTTGAGAGCTGCTACATAAGCAGTCTTAGAGAAAGGCAGGAAGAATTTTTTAAGAAGAGTGCTCTATACCACAAGAAAGAGCCTCCTGCATTTCTACAGGATTCTCTTTCTGGTGTGCACTAGGGACTACAAGACTTTGCATTCCTTCACAGATTGTGGATTGAGTAAAATCATTCACAGCAAGTTTGTTTAGTTAATTTGTAAAGTTATGCTGGTGTTAGTTAAAACCGTGGCACTAGAGCATTCAAGTTGCCTTGTGATGCTTTACGAAGGCTTTAAAGTACTTTGCTGGGCCTTGAAGTTTGGGAGTTACTTGTGCAGGACCCAGCAAAACTGAACACATATTCTGCTGTTGAAAATATCATCTCCACTTTTCAGCTGCCTTTGTGACCTGGAAAAGGAGAGAGTGGCAAGGAGCTCTGATTTGACAGTCTTTCCTGGTGTCTTTGATAACTCACAGATGAACTTTCCCATCCTCTATGAATCTCACAGATGTGTCACCTGAAAGAGATGCTAAACTCGAAAGCTGCCTTTTGCCTCTTCTGCACTGCATTGTTTCTGAGCTGTAACTTGAAGCCTTCTGGCCAGCTCTTTATTCCCCAGTCCCTTCAGGAGTTCCTGACCTTGTCATCCATACTCTGGCAAATGACATCATCAAAGAAATGTCTGGGTAGTCCCCGGTTTCAAAACTGAACCACACTTCCAGCTGTGCAGGTGTTCAGTATGACAGTCTGAGCTGCAGCAATTCTTTCTTCATTACTGCTACTCTGTATGACATAGTCCTCTAATTGTCCTCCTGGCATGCAGCAGTTAATGAGGCTTGAGGATGGGATGTAGGAGAGGAGTTAAGTTTGAGTTTCTAAGAGCTCAGGTAAGCAAGCCGATGTCTGAGAGAGAATTGTAGGGGAAGCTTGTCACTTGAAGTTCTCAGAAATGTTCTTGGTGTGCCAGACCTGAACAGTGCTCTGAGCATAGCTGCACTGAATAAGTGAGAAAGGACCTCAACTGATGGGTGCATTATGATGTGAATATTTAAAATCCATTTCTATTCAGAAGGACATCTCTGTGCAAAAATAAAATTACTTTCAGATAATTTTGGAAATGATGCAAAGTAAATCACTGTTGGTTTTTGCTGGGTACGTCTTTGCTGCGGGGTCAGCTTTGTTAACTAGTTTCTCTGCTGTGCTCCACCTCCTTTGTTCATTGTAATCACATTATGGTAAGCAGAAGGAAGGATTATTTTGTAAGGAAGATTTGTTGCTGTTGCTGTTTTATAAACTGTGCTATTAGCTATTTTACATGTTCATGTGTAACCACAAGACTTAGATACAGCAATGTGGCCTACTACTAACAAGAGTGATAACTTTTAATGAATTTTATAGAAAACATTCCTTGAATCTTATGCATAACAGATGTTAAATGCTTTATCAAAATTAAAGTAACAGCAGATTGGAGATTGTTGTTGTTCTCCTTCTTATACCCACTAAAACAAATTTTTCATGCATATTCCTTTTAAAATCTTTGTTCTTCACTAGTTGCTCACTGCTGCTCTTTTTAAGCAGTTTTTGAACCAATCTCCTTCAGGTTGTTGTATTTCAAATATATTTGATGCAAATGTATAATAACAGAAGATACTGGCATCATTAGTATTCATATAATTTATTTTTTTGCAACTTTGATTTCTGCTTATGTTAGCTTTTCTGTGATGTTTGAGTAGTGTTTAAAAAATATATATAAATTTAGGAAACAGTAGGTAACAGGTAAGAGCAGAAAACACGTTTTAGGTTGCTTAGGGCTGTTACACACTTCTCATGCTATTTCAAGGTTTAGACTAAGGCAGGCTATTGAACACAGTATAGTGAAGTGTCTTTCTTCTCCCCAACCTTGTTTCCCTACCATTTTAAATCGTGTATTTTCATAGATGTATGCCTTGCCACCTTGGTGCTGTCACCCTCTCGCACCTAGAGAAATGGCAGGTTTATATCTACTTTCATCTGCTGTGATAGTTGAGTGAGTGTTGTTCCTCTGTGTCCCTGTTACACAACAGTCCCTTTCTTCAAGTAGTGGTAGTTGAACTCTGTCCCAAAAGCCATGGGTTTTGGGATTGGTACCTAAAGAAGTGAAAGAGCCTTCAAAGGTCTTTTGCTATCTGAAAATCTGTACAAACTGCATTGTTTATGCATTGCTCATGATTTCAAGCTGTTTTTCCACAGCACAGCTGGGATTTTTAAAAGAAAAGTTGAGATTTTAATTTTGCTTTTGTAAAGAAAGTCCCTCTCCCAAACAAATGTATTTTAATATTTGCATATCCTGTTAAGGCTATCTTGACACCTCCCCACACTCCCCTCCCTTACTTAGTCCACTATTTAAAGTTTCATTATTTAAACTGTCATTGAGGTGGCTGCTCTTTTCTCTTAGCATCTGCACTTGGCAGGTGGTTTTCATAAGCCACATCTGTGTTTTGATAAGGATACTGCATCAGCAGCTTTTCCCAGATGTATTCTTCCTGCAGTTGCATGAACCCAGTTTTCTAACTCTGGTGAAGGACAGACATTCTAGCTTCTTAAATGGCGGGAACTCTGCATGTCCTAAGTATCCACCACTCCGCGTTCTGTGAAGATGGTACTTCTGCTCAAGCTGTGTGACAATACTGTTCCGGTACTCATTTAAGCCAGGAGCACCAAGTGCTGGCTACTGATGGCTTACTTCCCAGAGTAAGAGACTATCTCTTATCTTGTTGCCCATGCAAAACCAGTTACAACAATGTCCTCAAATACCAACAGCAAAACTAGCTTTTGGAAGCCTTCTATTTTCTTCTAGATTTTACATTTTCATAGAACACATTTCCTCACAAGTCCTAAGAATACTTTATGAGCGTAGAGTGTTTTGGAGCAGGGATCAGACTTTTGTATAAGCAGCAAAGACAAAGGGGGCACAACGGCATTAAAGAACCTGGCCAGAGCCATATCTTTGCTGGGTGGTTTTGTTCTCTAAGGTCACAAATTGTAAGATGACATGACTTCATGTGTAGAGATTGCATCTTCCCTGGGGAATGATGCAGTGGTTGGCTGCTAGTCTTTGTGCAGTACATGGTGAGACATCACCACTGTGCACAAAGAATGTATGCGAGTTTTGGGTAGGGTTTCCACAGTTTCCCTTTCTTTAGTCAAATGCTTTATGTGAACTTTAAAAGCAGAGCTCTTCAAAAATTTTATTACTACTCTCCTATCTGTAGCATAGATTTAAAAGAAAAGTTTTGCACCTCTCTTTGTAGAATTGAAGGGTTTACTATAGCAGCTTATTTTAATAAAATTAAAGAGGTAGCAAAGCAAGAGGGATGAGACTGCCTCACAGCATTCAGTGTCACAGTTATTTATTTAACTATGATCACAGATTGAAGTTCTGTCCAGGTACAATGAGAACTTGTATCCAAATTCTGATTTGCAAGGAAAACATGGCATTTGCACAGAATTTCTTTGATGTAAAAGTCTCGATTATACTATGTCATTGCTCAGTACACAGCTGGGAAATCAAGGGTGGATGAAAGTAGCCTGACTGGACTGTAGCTTTGTTTTAAATCCTCCCTATTTCATGCTTCTTTAAATGCTGGTGGTATGACAGATTAAAAGACTTCCTCTCCTCTTCCCTCCTCCCCTCAATGCCTCTGCATGAAAGGAAAGCATCGTTATTCCACAGCGAATCAAAGCATCGCTCTATCGTCAGGAGTATTTCTGACTCATATGTATCAAAGAAGATGCCTGATGCTCCTGTTCTAGCGTTTAAAGAGTTTAGGGGTGGTGCAAACAGGAACACTCTTCTTGTACTGTGCCATTGCATGGACAGGATTACAGAGTTTACTGTGACCAGAGGGTCTGTCCTGTGGTTTGTCTCCTAGCTCCTGAATATATGTATCAAAAGTCTGGTAAAATGAAGCAAAAACTTCAACAGTTTTAATAGGGCTGTATCTGAAAAGAGTGCTGACAATGCCTCATGTTTATCTCTGCATCAAATATGAATATTTTTATTGTTATATAATATTTGCAAAGAAAACTAGGAGGAAACCATGCAAGGAATGGTGATTTTTGACTCTCAGATTGTGTTAGGCGTTGTTAGAGCCAATGAAAGCTCCATGCAGCTGGGAGTAGTTTCAAAAAATTACTTGAGCAGTATGTCTAGTATAGCAGCATGCTGTCTTGGTGAACTCTGTGTACTTGGCTTCAATATAGATTTTAGAATTATTTATAAACATCTGTTCTGAATTTGGTAGGAGGATTGCTGACTGGGTGTGCACTCCTGTTCGCAAAACACATCAAAACAGTTTTGACTTTTGGATACAAAATGGTATTGAGTAATGAGAATAATGAGAAACACTGAAAACAAATTTTGGGTGAATTTACTTGATTGTTGATAGTTTTATTTTTTTTTTAATAAAAAACTCTGCATTGGCCAAAGTGAGGATTTTCATACTAATAGCACCTCGACTTTCACAGGTTACAGCAGCAGGTATAAGGATACATATTATGCTAATGTTGCAGAGGGATGCTGTGTTTGGGAAAGTTATTTTTGTAGGTACCTTAATTTGTCAGTAGAGTACAGAAGCTCTAATGGCTGAAAGCTTTGGCATTCTTCTCTACAATTTTTGATGGAGACTTTGATGGACTCTTAGTGCTCTTCTCATTGCACCTTTTTTCTCTCAACGGATGTGTCCTCAACCCATTTTGTCTGGGAATAGTGTTCTCTGAAGCAAAATTTAGAATGAGCCCTGCATTGTCTGTTTCTTTGGTTCTGTGGCCAAGGTCAGTCCCTCAGGAGGTGCAAAGATGGCAGCTTCTCAAAGATACTTCTGCCAAGGCCACCAATAAATAAAAGGCAGAGACACTGTTAATGGAAAGGAAAAGATAAATCTAACTCAAGTAAAAAATCTTTAGACTTCATGACCAAGAAAATACTTGGGTTTGATTTGCCTCAGGAGTATACATAAGCTGCTGGCATGGTGATTGCATAGGTGTGCCATTAGAAGGCACAAAGTATCCCTGATACAAGTGAAGGTAGTTTGGTAAATATGTACCCTACCTGTAGGCTATCAGAGGTATTGGTCACATCCTGGACAGTGATAGAATCCAAGAGACAACAGCAGTGACTACTGGCATGTATTCTGCCATACTCACTGCAGGTCTGCTGTAGCTGCATTTTGTGCGTTTTGGTTGTGTTTGTAAGTAGGGTGTGAAGATGCTCTCCATCAGAGTAAGCCACAGAAGGGTAGAAAAAAACCCAAAACGCTGAAGTCAATTGTTCAAAAAACCCCAGAACCTACATGATTACCCAGATCAGCATGAAAAATCTCTCAAAGAGGGAAGCAATTGATACTATTGCTGTACTGCTTTTGAGGTACTGTCTCAGTACTGATTGAGATTGGGTTTGGAGTTCACTTTGGTGATGGGAATTGGCAGGAAAACACAAGTATTTGCAGTGATTACATTGCAGGGTTATTTTCAAAGTTTGTATGAGTAGACATAAACTTAATTCTTAAAAAAAATATTTAAGATTTTCCTTGTACTTGAATTGTATGTATTGGCTTTGGTATGTTTGATTACTTTGGTGAGTAATTTGCTGATCTGTATTTGCAGAAGCTGTTCTGTTGCATGACATGACTACTGCCAATGACTGCAGTATTTTTGCTTTATTGCATGTACATGTTTCTAAAATAAACAGGCGACTTTTAAAGAGTCAGCTCCTTTGTTCTCCAAGTGCCTGACTGTTATTTGAGAGGGTGGAGAAGAAGTGGGGCAAATTTTAGAAAGTATAAAATAAACAACTGCCCCCTTTCGTTCCACCCACTGCTTCCTCCAGCTCTGTATACCTCCTTGCACTTCTGTGCTTTGTGTCTGAACTGATCTCCGTGAGATCGAGTAAGCTGTGTAAAAGTCCCTCCCAGGGGTCTTGATTCTCCCATGATTCTTTTCCACTAGCTCATTCTTCTACATCTTGCAGAGTGTCTTTGTCCCTCTAGGGTTGCATTAGCTTTACATGTTGGCTGCAGAAATGATTTGTCATAGGAACAGCAAATGGTATGGGATTTCATTTGGGCTGCCTGTGTTTTCTGGACTGCTGTAGCAGTCTGTCAGGTCTCTCATGTAGCTCCCTATTAGAGCCCTGCCACTGCCTTCTGTACTTGTGTCACTATTCTGTTGCTGGGTCTGCATTTTTTTAAAGCTTTCCATGACTGAAAAGGTCCAGGTCTTTCCTGGGATGTGCACCATAAAATGGTCTTTCTACAGCATTATCTTTGTACAGATAACTTGTTTTCTTGCAAAGTAATTTAGGAGAGGCATTTCCCAAACATAGCGTGCATTTTTCAAGATGTGAGGAAGAGGGGAGGATGGGGAAACTAAATGTTAGGGCCACAGTGACTGCTGGGCAGTAGAAGCCAAATGTCTTACTGGAGAAGTGTACTTTGGAGTTGATTTTACTGGTGCAAAGAATACAGCTTTCATACCTGTGGAGCAGAGCACCCTTTCCTAAGGATGATGGGTTGTTTTGTCATTCAAATGCAAACTGTTGCACATGTGTGTAAGACTATGCTGACAAACACAGGTTTTGCTGTGAGAGCTTTTGTAGTGTTTGCAATCTGGAGTTAAGGTCACAACATCCAGAACAGGTGGTAGTCTGCTTTGCCTCCTGGCCTTTAGGTATCAAACTGTGCTTTCTTTCTCAAAGTTCTCTGGTTTGTACCTAAGTGAAGCATGATATAAACACGTGTTTATGGGGAGATCGAATGTATAGTGGCAACTATATGTTGTTCTGTTTATGCTCCCTGGTCTCTGGCTGTAAGCTGCATGAGAAAGGAGGGATCTCCATTCTCACTGCCCCCCTTCCTGCCCTTTCTCTTGCTTTGGCTTAGAAATTGTGTGATGGCTGTGCTCGGTGCTCTGGAAGGGCTGGCTGGTCCTGTGACACCTTGATTATTTATTTTTGGTGTGGTTTTTTTTCTGATCACAGCTGATCTGAGTCATTGCGTGGGTGTGTGATTGCTAGAAAGTAGGAACACGTGGGAGGTTGGAGCAGCAAAAAGTAATTGCCTTTTATAGCAACAGTCTGCGGTTAAGATAAAAGTCTGGGTGCTGTGAATCTGCACCTAAAGCAAGGGGAGATATTATTTCTATACTTGTTTGCTGGTGGCTTTTGTGTTTTGTGAGACTCAAACAAAGGTACTTGATTGCTGCATAGAACTTTATGGCTGCATAGTGTGGAATCCTTGAACCCTGTGGTAAAGGGTGGTGTGGCAATTTTGTCTGGTGTTGTTTGTATCTTATTGGGTTTACATTTATTTTAGTAGAAGTATATTTGTATATACGAGTATAAAAATTTTTATATCCAGAAGATTTTTGTATCTCAAAGACTTTAAGTTTGGAATTTCCTCTTTATATTGAATGTTAAGTAGTGACTATGGCCTGAGAGAACATCAGCTAATGAGAACCCATAGTTTAAAGTCATTTGTTCTTAGGGCTACGTATAATACATGTGAACTGAAGGCAGTGAGTTTCATGTAATTATTATAGCTGGGGTTGGGAACACTGCTTGTTGTTGAGGTTGTTTTATATCTGCAATTAGAACACCCTGGTGTTTAAAACTATTAAAAGCTTTTCCAGATTTCAGACACCTGAGTACAAATGCTCTATTCATGAATGCCTGCCTCAGGCTAGATTTTCTTAAAATTATTTTTAAGCTTTACCCAGAACAGTTCAGCTGCTGCAGGAGATATGGTTACAGGGAAATTATGTTTTAAAATACATCAGAGCAACTTTTATTTGAATTTCCCAATTGATTTAAAATTTGAAATCTGATGTGTATTTTATTAATTACCCATCTGAACCTTCACATTTTTGTCCAAGTTCTAAATAACTAAAACTATTTAAGATGCTCAGTGAAGAATTGTAATAGCATAGCAGATAAAAGATTTAAAGGATCTGCTTTCTCTGAGTTTGTACTCTCTAGTATTGACTTGTGCTTGCATCATCCCCTTAAGGAAAAATACCACTGCTTTAATAAATTGAGCTCAGTGTTGTCCAAATAACAATTGAAGAGCAGAGAGATCAGCTTACAACCAGCTATAATGCAGTAGGAGAAGGGACACAAAACCTGCAGAGCAATTGAAGACTCTAGAAGTGAATGTGGGCCTATGGACAAGATGTCAGAGAGAACAGCAAGTACCCATAAGAGACGATATGTGTGCACAGGAGGACAAGGATATGAACTCAGTGAACTATTTGAGATGATGAGACTGGAGGATTAACAGTAGGACTGAAAATTAAGGATGCTCATGGAACTGGGAAGCAAGACAGGGCTGAGATCATACTGGGGCAGTGAAGGAAAGAGTATGTGTAACTGAAGTAAGCTCCCTCCTAAAGGCTCTCTCTGGTTTTGTCTGTCTTCTGTTGTTCTCAGATTATTGTGAAATTCTGTCAAAATGTTCTATTTCCTCTTAGATCAGGCCTGCTGTACAGAGCAACTGTCAGTTTTGTCCATTGGCTCACCTGGCAGAGGTTTGTATGTGGATATCAAAGTCCCTAAACTAACTTATGTTGGAAAGCATTTGCTGGTCAAAACATCTACAAAGTTACACATGTACAGGTTAAATGCGTCACTTGCACATTTCTACCTTAGTTATAGTCTGTATTCTTAGACACTTGTCCTTGTTCATTTGCTCTTTAGGGAGCCTTATGAGGTCTCTGTTTAGTATTCAACTACATGTAATGCAACATTTGGTATCTAGCTGTACATAATGTGTTTCCCTTTCTCTCGGGATCTGACTTGGGGCAGTGGTGATGGATATGTTGAACAGCTGAACACTCAGTTTAACTAAAATCTGTGGGAGCTGTCCTTGTATTTTCTATGTGAAGTGCCGCGTACGAGTTACAGGAAGTACCAAGTTCAGTCTGTCTCAAGGCAGGTACCTCAAAATCAGTAATGTGAAGTACAGAGACTTCAAGGCGAAGCATTGTTTCTGTCTGCAGAATGGGATCAGCCTATGCTCAGAAATGTGTTTAAAACTGCTTTATGTTTGAAAAGCTCAAATGCTACAGTGATTTTCTTTGGAAATCTTAGGTGTCCTAAGGCATTGTTTTGAATGTTGTTTTGGTACAGAAAGCATGGGGTGAAAGCTGAGAACCGGAAAGGAGTGACCCCAGGCAGGGCATGTTGTGCTTTGTGCCACCTGAAAGCTTTCAGTGAAAGCAGATTGTAATCAGTGAGGGACTAAACGTTTCTGCACACACGTAAGGAAATTTGTTAAAAGGAAGATGAAGGGCCATGAATGAGTGGATGTCAACTGGGTTTGAATTTTCTAAGTCTTTTTTTAGCTTATCTAGTTTTTGACTGACCTGATGATACAGATCCAGCTGATTATCAGGGGGATATATATACATCTGTGCTGGTTTAAAACTAAACCAGCAGGAGAAATTAACCCAATTCGAGAGATTACAGGTCAGACTTACAATTTACTGAGAAGATCACAGTAAATACAATGATACAGAGAAAACTGGTTTTAATCCTCAAATACAGATGGATAACCCAGCATCCTGGGACAAGAACAGAACAATGTTCATTAGCCCCTCTGATGAGCACCATATGGCCCCCCGGGTGCAAAATAAAAGGAAAGGAATTGGTCCAGATGACAGTGAAACTTCAGCTTAATTTTAAACAAAGTGTGGCTAAGCTGCATTAAGAACAAATTTTTTTTTTTAATCTAAATCAATTTCTTACAGCTTTAGAAAGGTATTAGGCTTCATCCAAAAAGAACTTTACCAGAAAGTTGCAGCTTACAAGATTTATCAGTATCAGAGCACAAAGCAAAATATAGAAGAAATATAAAGGATCTTTTACCTATTCTTAGCTTCTCAGTACTGAAGTCAGAGAAGTTGAGCACTGACCTCTTCTTCCTCATTTCTATCCTACTATGTATAAAAAGGTCCATGATAATTATTGAGAGAGATTAAGAACATCCTCAAATAGCTATCAAGCTTTCAGCCAAGAAATAACGTGACGTTTTTGTGTTGGTTTGGTTGCTTGCTTGCTTGGGTTTTTTTCCTTTGGCCACATCCTTTTTTCATTTTTTGCTAATATGACTGGTTTTGGATGTGGAAGTTGTCTGTAGTAGCCAATCATAGCTGCTTTCAGTGGGAATTTTAGTATTTATGAGTGCATGGTCCATTGCACTTGAGGAACAATCCTGTCTATTTATGTTTCAGGCTAGTTTTTTGGGTTTGTTGTTTGTTTTTTCTCTAAAGAGTACTTTTTGAGGACTACAACAAACACTCTGGATTAAGTGATAAAAATCACTGTGTCCTAACAAGTCTTGTGGCTCACAAGTCTGTGATGTGGATCCATACTCCACAAAGCAGAGGCAGTCTACCAGTGATCCATTCTACTTCCTTGTGAATGTTATTTCTGGAGTTTAGAAAACTGACACACACCTTTCTGTTTCTTCATACTTTAATGTGGTTTTTTTAATGTTTTGTGTTTCCAGAGAGACTGCAGAAGGAGGAAGAGTGATTGTAGAAATTGATGACAAAGTGGCAAAAGTCAGAAATGTAAAGGTATGCTGCTTGTCTTCTCTTTCTCATATAAGGATCCTGATACCTTGATACTTTTCTGTGTTTGCTTGGCTATTGGATGATTCTAACAGAAATATTAAGAGAGAATTTGAAGCTGGTAAAGCTCTAGAACAATTGCAGCAGACTTATGTGGAAGGATTGTTTTGGTTTTGGGGTTGATGTACTTGTTTGAGGGTTTTTTTTAAAAAGGGATGTAAAGTGTTGTCTGTATTTTATATTAGTCAAAGCTTCTGCAATTTGGCTGTGTGCCATCATTCAAAGCTGTTAATAAATTGTTTATAATTTTGTACTGAATAGTTTCTTTCCCTATGTCTCTTTTCCTCTCATATTTGCACTCAGAGTATAACTGATTTGCATTAAATGAAGTAAAATGTCTTCAGCTACACTTCAGGACTTGGTAAAAGACCAAGAGCTGTAAGAGTAAACTGAATATAGCCATCATCCTTCATGAGAGTTGTGGAGCCAGAGGGCTTGGGAACTAGCCTTCTGCTTTAGACTCTTGAACTGCTTAAAACTGCCACAGTTGTTCACTAAATTAATAGAACAGGAGCAAAGCAATTCTGTGTTGTCAAAAATGTGTCTGCTTGAAACTCAAATAAATGAACTGTGAGATTACTGTGTGGATCCCAGAAGATAGATGACTTTTTTATGTCTTGTCTCCTTTTTCTTTATATCTGCAAGCAATCCACTTATTCCAGATTGCTGGTTCAAGAGAAATAATACACTCCATTTAGGAGAGAAACCTTGGCAGAAATTGAATAAAAGGATTTGAACTATTTACCTGTTTCCATTATAATTTTTGTTGTATTGATTACAAGTGCTTCTTATTCAAGAAATAAGAGGGAAAAATATTAGGGGTATGAGAGATCTTGTGGATGTAAAGTGTTATTTTCTGTATCTTCTCTTTTGAAAGGCTGTGTTTACTGAGCCTGAGACTTACTACTTTCTGAAATATTTTTCCCCAGTTCCTTATACATGTGACAGAGCTCTCAAAGAGACGTGTATCCTCTGGGAGTGACACTGTCTCTTCTGGTGCTTAGTCGGGGAAGGCTTTGGTCTCTACCACAGGGCTGTGATGTCTGGGGCCTGGGAGGCTGCCTGCCCCCCTGGGTGAGCCCACCCTGGCAGGTCGTGGCCCTGGTCCTGCAGCTGCCTGACTGACTCCAGATGGGCCTTGTTGGACCCAGAGCTTTCTGTGTTTTATTTGTTTAAAGAGGAGCTGTGGCCTGCCCTGGCATGCAGGGGAAACCTCAGCAGCAAGGCAGACTGCTTGTAGCAGGCCAAGAAGGTTTTTTTGGAGATACAGGGGCTGGCTTGTTAATGTCACATCTCTTGAGGTTTTGTAATTGGTGAGGAGTTTGCTGTATGTATAAGCTAAATTTAGACAGCATTGGATGAATTCAAGTCAGAGTGCAAGTTAATATTTATACACTAATATTCACATTGTTGTGTCCAGGGTAGGTGTGCTTTGTAGTTAAAAGCAAACACCCTTTCAGTAGAAGACATAATCGGCTCTGTGAGCAGAGGCTGCTTCTCCTGATGTGGAGGGGTAGGATATTTTTTTGTTTTTTGCACACTGTTGTAGGAAGGCAGTGCTCCAAACTATCTTCTGCTTAGTGCTGCAGAAAACCTAAGAAAATAAAAGGTAATAGCATAAAATTCCCTGAATTGTGACATGTTGAAAATGTCATAATAGATGATCCAAAGGCTCATTAAGGCATTAATTCTGACTAAAGGAAACCTTAGTTGTATTTAATTCAATGTGACAACTTTAGAGTTACGCAGGATTTAAAATACATGAAAAACCTTTACTTCAAAGATAATTTAAAACTATTTCTGTCCTCTTTTGCTTTGCTCTTTCTTGGCTTAAAAAAACACAAGCCTGTCAGATGGGCCTGTAAACTCGTTTTTCCTGTAAGCCTCACAGCTGGTGGCAGAGTTCAGTGTTTACAGTACCCTGTATCCAGTAATGTGCCAGACAAACATTGTCACCCCTAGTTTTTGGGCATCCATGTTGAGCATTTCAGCTACCAAGTTATAACAAACCTTTTGTTCTACTTATGCTATTGCAATAGTAGATTATATTACAGGTTACATATTACTGATTAGGTCAAAATTACATGTGAATGGTGTTAATTTTGTGTAATGTTTTGACTCATTAATCTCCTCCTTTGCTGAGTAGATCGACAATGTGTCATTCCTTGTTCATAAGCTTATCTGTTTTATTACGGTTCACTTGGCCAAGATTATACAGAAAGACTTATATGATTCCCTCAATTTCAGACATAATTTCTGACTATTGTGCTAGAAAGGCTTCACTGTCATTGTTACTAACCCACATAGGTTAAGTTTGGGCTGTGCAATCCCAGTGGCAGAAGCATTGTCTTGTTACCATGAGAAAGCAAAGGGGAAATGGGGGAAGAGACCTGCATTTCCAACTATGCAGTGAGAAAATTGTTTTTGTCTCCTCAGCTGGTGCCTCATTTCTGTGATGCAGTTCTCAGTGAAACAGGAGAATGATAAAGAAATACCCCAAGGGTTAAAGCTTTCCTGCCAATATGTAGAATTTATGAAGATTAGCTAAATTATATTTATTATATACATCTTGGAGAACCTTAGCTGCAGTAAATGAACCCTTCAGTAAAAATGCTTCAGCAGGTCTGTCATGGATGTCTCTGTTCACTCTCAGCATCAAAGAAAATTGAATGAAGAGGTTAAACTATTTACCATTCCATTTCCACAATACAGATCCTAGATAAACTTCCTGTTAATTTGAAATATGCTTTTTGGTCAGCATGTTCAGAGTGAATTGGTCTTTCTTTTTCCTTTTATTGTCAGGTTGACAGTAGGCTTGATAGCAGTTGGGACTCAAGAGAAAAAACTGTGGCCTTCAGCTTTGATTACTGCTACTGGTCAGTTGATCCTGAAGATCCGAAGTATGCATCTCAGGAAATGGTGAGCGATGCTGTTACTCACACCTGGGTTCCCATCCCACTTTGTCCTTTATAATCACATCTACAAGAAGAGATTGAGATGTAGGATACATGAAATTTCGTGTTCTATTCCATAAGTAGGTGCAGTAGGAATGCAATACCCTTGTTTGTCAACTAATGTACACTTTCATTAGGTATGTTAAATTTGGTAGTGATCATTAATGGTGATGATCTGAGGACTCTAACTTAGAAATAAGAATTGTTTCAGGGGTGGGAATAGGATCTAGGGGAGAAAGCTCTGAAGGAAAGCAAGAGTATTGAGGTGATTCTTTTGAGAGGATCAACAGTGACGCAATCACATCTTTAATGGTTGTAAATTTTACTTACAGTATATTGTTCAGAGCTCTTTTCCTTGACAAAGCATCAGAAATCTTATAATTAGTGGAGACTTATCCTAGCTAGAAGACCCAATGTTTGATTGATTAAAAAGAAGATTGAAGGATTTGGTATTAAAATAGGATGAGATCCCAACTCTTTGTTAATAAATAAGGAATTATTAAATCTATAAATAATACACTACACAGCAAAGCTATTCAAATCTTTCATTATGTGTGCATATGATCACATATTTCAGCATTAAAATCAGGTTTTAGTGCTGTTCTATCTTCAGACTTGTATAATTTCATTTTCATCTGTTGTCAGTACAACTGTTCCTGAACTTTTGACTTGTATAATTGTGTTGCTTTTCACAGAAATTAAGACTCAGTTAGTTCTGTAAAATTTGCATTTCTGGTAGTGATGAGCACAGGATTGTTTTACTTTTGGGAGTTCGTATTTGAAAAAAACATCAAATTTGGCAATTACCAGAACTATCGAATAAATTCTTGACTGTGTTTCATTTCCTTTTTGGTACAGTAGTGTGGAAGATGTTTTGGGAACTTGGAAAGTGCATTTATTGTTTAGAAAAGAAAATTGTCTTTCTAAAGTACTCAGCACTAGATAAACTTCCATTTTAGGGATTACAAATAACAAATCTTTAAATTTTGAACTGTTGGTGCGTCCCCCCAACCCTCTTATATTGTCTTACTTGTTTATTTTGATTTTGTGTTCTTTGAGTTTCTCTCATAATACACTTAGAAGCTTCTTAAAACTGTTGAAAATACAGTTGTCTTTCTAGCTGAAATGGTTTAGTATGAAAAGCTGATAATACGGTCTGCCAAGTCAGTTTTATCTCTACTCAGTATGAAAATTTATCAGAACTGCCAAATGGAAAGTATAAATATTGGCTACAAACCATAAATTTTTGTTTTTTGTTGTTATTAAATACAAGGGTGACTGAAAAAGAACGTAAAGTGCAATATAAACACTCCAGCTTCCTTGCTGGGATTGAATAGGTATTTCAGACGCTGTGGAGAGCCTCATTTTATCATGCAATCCATTTTTATCCAATAAATACTCTGAGGGGGAAATATGAACTCCTGGGCCATAGAAAATTAAGAAGTGGGCAGTAGTTTCCTTACTTATGCCTGATGCTGAATGAAAGGACATCCAGGGCTGCTCCATGTAATTAGTGGAGCTTAGACAGATGTTTTTTTCATGAGTTAAGAGGAGTTAAAAGATGGACCGGTGCTTTGAAAGGCCTGGAGTCATGAACTAATTTCTTAGGCTTTTTGCAACCTTTCACTGTTTTTGTGATTGTAGAACCAGTAAAACATACTTCATATGTTCTTGAGAAGAGGCTGCTGGGATACTGCAGACTTACCATGATTTTGTGCATTTCTCTGCCCTCTTACACTGTAAGAAGGAAGTTTATTGTACTAATTCCATGTTTTGAATCACTAATTCAGTGATGAGCTTGAAGTTTCTAAGCTTTCCTAAAAACTTCAACAACGATGTTATCAGTAGCAAAAGGAGGTTCAGTGCCACTGTCATCCAGTAAAAGCTTTCTTTCATAATCTGGCCTTGGATCACTTTTCCCTTGAAGATGTCCTGCCAACTACTATCAAATGTGATTGGTGTATTGTTTGAGGATGAAAAGTAGATAAAAGTATCTGTCTTCAGGTTCATTTTTGTAGAATGATGTCTTTTAGTAAACTGTCTCTTTTTGTCCTCTAGATGAATGTAAAAAATGAAGTCCTAACAGTTTCTTCAGTTGTTAACAATGTTCAGTTGTGGCAATGTAACAATAGTGGGAGGGCTGGAAATGGTAGTGTAAAAGCAAAATTAGGATTTTAAAGATACAAGTCTACTTCTCTGAATACGTCTTAAAGTTCCTTCCAGATGTTGACGTTGTATGCTTCAGGTTCCTGTCTCCTGTATTTCAGAGATGACTACAAACAGTACATTTTATTCCCTGTATATTGTGAGCATATACTTCAAAGGTACTTGTAAAGGACTTGGGTCAAACATGCGTAAGTACTTTCAAATGTTTGGATGATAAATTTGGATTTATTTTCTGTTTATGAAGACGGTGCTTTCTCTGCCACCTCTACTTCCCGTGTATTTTCCAAAATGAGAATACACGTAGCCCACCTTCTGTGTTTTTCCTAATAAATTCACGTTAGTATTTTTAATTTTAAAAAAAAAGTGCTGAATGTATTTTTTCACTTTAATTTGGGCAGAGCAAATCTTAGAATACAGTAAACTGTAAAGGAACTGAACCAATCTAGTAAAATCTGCAATGTCCATGTGACAGATTATATGCCTTTACTTTTATTTTTTTAATAGCACTGAAATCAGAAGTGCTTTTCCCCTTCAAAAAGCTGGGGCAAACAATGAAAAATATTAATTATTTTTAAGTGTTATTGTCTACATATTTTTGAAGGCTGAGTTTAAACAATAATTCCTGTATCATGATGTACACAAGCTTTCTTGATTGGCATCACAGGAAAAATGTAAGCAGCCTCGTGATTCTGAATAGAGGAAAGTTTGCTAAATTAAAAACAAAGCTTTGACTACTGACAGAAGAATATATCACTGTTGATGTGTGGGAAATAGGCTTCTTAGCAGATATAACCTGCTGGATAGTGGTTGGTTTTGGAAGATGGCTTCAGGTACAAGTGGATAGTCTACTGATATTTATGATTATTCTCTCATTTGAAACACTTTAGGAGTTGAATATGAGCCAGAGTTTCATTTTCTTTATTTCTTGCCTAACTGTGGTGAAATATGAAGACACAATGTTTCCAATGATCATCCAGTGATTTATAAACTTCATTTAGAAGTCAAGTATGAGTGAACTGAATTCTTTTCCTTTAGAAGTTGCATAAATTCTTCACAAAATGTAAGGTTTTTGACATAGGTCAGCTATGCAAGCATTGCGTTCATTTTCTAAATAAGCTGAATTTTACAATGGGACCTCTGTTTTTTAGGTAGCCAGTTTGAGATCCTTGGGCCTGTTGCTTTTGTTTTCTCATTGGGCAGTTGAATACTTTGTGTTGATACTGAGCTGAGGTTTTCATCTGCTTCCACAGGAGTGCAATTCTTTCCAAAGGAGAGTCTACCTTCTCCTTTTAAAGAAAAGTAGACAATTGTTTTTTTCCTGAGTGGATTTGTTGATGCATAAACAGAGTAGAGAAATCAAGAAATACCATAAGAGAAGAGTAATTGGCTAAATAAACTGGACCTACCAGCTACTGCAGGAAGTAAGAAAGGAAACAGATCTGCTAAATCCTTCGAAGTAGGGAGGGATGATCCAGGCACCAGAGTTAAATGGCAGAGAGAAAGAAGTTGAGTACTAAAAAATGGTGTAGGACCAGAGAAATAACAGGTAACAAATGAATTAAGGTCAGGAACAGATCATCAGATGGGCAAAGTATGAAATTAGAAATAAAAGCAAATTCTAAAATATTATAGGCATTAAAGAGGAAAAGGTCATGCATGGTTTTCTGATCTTAACTCTGCAATTTGTTACATGGATTTGCGATGATTATAAAAGAGTGAATGGTTTCCAAACCATCACTGTCAAGGTACAGTTATGCTCCTAAAAAGCCCAAAACAATTAACCCACATCCTGCAAAAAGCCAAATTCAAAAGAGAAAACCAAAACCAAACAACCAAAAGAAACAAAAGACAGAAAAACACCTGAACCCACACACCAAAACCCCCAAACAAATAAAGAAAAACCACCCCAAAACCACAAAATGTAATACTACAGCTGATGTTCCTTTTCCTGCCATTTTTGAGACAAACTGTTGATTTTTCTCAGTGCCAGGTTGCAGCAGAATTAGTTCAGTCTCACAGAGGGGAAAATGCTGATTGTCTGCATCTGGGCTTTACCACTTGCAAACAATGAAATAGTTTCCCCATGTCTCCCTGAATTCTGAAAAACTAAGGGTTTTTTGAGGGGAGGTGAATTTGATATGATACAGAGCCTTTAACAAAGGGGAACATTTTGTGTAAAAGCAATTATTGCTTCCATCTCCCCCGCCCCCTTCCTCCACAGATGTCTTCAGGAAGCTGTGTGTAATTCAGGATTGTTTTTCAAAGACAATGTTGGAAATCTGTCACTCTTTGGCTGTTATATAACTATGGGTCTATCCTTTACTAGAGGTTCATGACATATTTCCAATTTGCAGTAAAAATGCTGTGTGATAATGATATTATAATCATATTTAGGGTTGTGATTTTTATCCTTACAGGAAAATTCAGTCTTGCCGATTTATTCTGCTGGTTGAATGTGGAAGTTAATATGTAGGTGCTGTGAGGCATTTATAGTTGTCTCAGAAAAAAGCATGTAAATTTAACCTTAATAAGTTTTTGTCTGGTGTAGAATAGTCTGTTTCGATCTTTTGAGTTTCCTTTGTAAAACCTAAAATAGCTCTTAACGGCTCTTTCCCCGGCTTTGGTTTAGCTCCACCAAGCAAAAGAGAATGTTAAAACAGTTGCAAAACTTATGTAAGTGCTCATTTAAATCCTACTGAAAAAAAAGAAAATATATATATTTCAGCTTGATCTAATGCAACCACATTTAAACAAATTATTAAGGTTATTTTGCACAAGAGTATTCTTAGGGCTACAGGAATAAATGCAAGCATTAAGTATTCTTGTAGCTGGTTGCTATAGCTTCGGTCCTCAGCTTCCCTCCAGCCATCCTTCCCATCTGGTTATTGTGGGCGCACAGTAACTGCGGTGGGCAGACTGACCCACAGGATGTACAAGCAGGTATTTACACACAGCAGTTGCCATAGATAGCTGATGTGTAGCAATCTGTTCCTTTTGATAAGAGCGATACATTCCGTGACTAATAGGCTTTGAATGGTAGAGATAGTGAAATCCAGAATAGGGTTTAAGTTCCCAACCTGCACTGGTTTCAATGGGAACCAAATCTCCAACTGGTTTTTCTTGAAACAGTTTTTGTACATCTCAAGCTTAGCTTTTTGTACCCCAGTGCATCAGTTAAAGGGAGATGACAATGTTTATAAGGGAAAACACAATTTAGACTTTAAAATTTTTACCTCAGGCTTTCTAAAGAATTAAATAAATAGTATTCATTTTGATCTAGGAATGTCACACTTCTGGACTTGACAACCATTTTATTTTCCTTTGTTGTATATTAAGTTTATGCAGGTGTGAATATTCCTTCAGCATATCTCTGAATATGATCATTTTCAGTAATACTGTGACCCTCATTGGCCCTTCTAAAATGCATTCATAAAGACCAAACAAAAAATAACTGTCTTTGTAAATCTAAGAAATATGAGAGTGCAAGAGGTGGTTGTAAACAGCTGAGTGACGATATACTCTTGAACCTTTTTCTTTGAATGATTACATTGTCTTTTTGGTGAGAAGTATCTGCATATCAAAGGAAAAAAAAAGTATTGGTTTCAGTATTTCATATGGATTTCCCTGTATGTGGAAGTTGCACTGCGATCTGTCACATGAGAAAAGTATTATCTTAATAAAATCAGGATGGTTTTACAGTGAGAAAACAGTAAGAATATGAAAGCAAGTCTTATTGCAAATGCCAGTAACTGTTCCTAATTTCTTGACCTTCTCACCCTCCACCCCCGCTTCCATTCTTCAGCACTGGCTCACTAATGTAAGTGGAAGAATAACAGTGATCCTTTTTTTTTTTTCTTTTTTGGTGCACTTCCATTGTGCATTTGGACCACTGAGGGTTTTACAAGCCTGTTCAAAAGCAAGACAGTGTGCTCAATAAAGGGTTGTTTATATCTTAACTTTATATAACAAGTAATACAGGCTCTCTTTGCCTGTCTGTCCATTCCATATGTGCGTCTAGAAGGAACTCCTTTCTCTCCAAACACATTATCTAATTGTTTCTGTCTCTGTTTATAAATATACCCATTGGGAAAATTATTCTGTGCTCTGAAGGCAAAAATGGGACTTACTGGTGGCTCATGCAAGTGAACACACACAAGCCCTGTAAATAGGTTTTTCATTTCTTATTTGTTTAAAAAGTATCCTAAGTGCTTTCCATCACATCTAACTTCCTAGCATAGTTGGGTTTTATACTGCTTCCAGATAAGAAAAGTAGCTGGGGAAAAGGGCAGACAAGCAGATGATTTTCTTACCTGATTATCAGAGTGTAACTGAAAAGCAAATAAAGATGTTAGTTTTAATATGCAAGATTTCCAATATAGCAATAGATTTTTTGTTGTGTTTTTCGATGGCTTTGTTTATTTGTTTTACATGTTAACTGAAGAAGTTTAGAAAAGTTACACAACAGTATCATTTGGAAGGAAAATATTGCAACACATTTTCCAACACTTCGTCAAACTAAGTCACTGTACTCATTCCTCTTTTTTTAAAGATGTGCAAACATAGTCATGCTTCTGAAGAACTTTACCTGAGAGACCTTTCCTCTCTGAGTTTGTGACACTTTCATGCCTCTGTGCATTCTCTGTGAGATTCAACTTTTTAATTGTCTTGTGAATTATCAAGACAAAAATCAAAATCTGTCATCTGGCATATGCACCTAATTGTAAAAAAGTATAGAACAATGAAGCTCTAATTTAAATATCTTGAAAAATTCTTCAGTTTGTTTTTTTCTCTCTCCTCCCCCCTTGTCTTAGTGTAAAAGACAGGAGAAAGAGAAGGCAGTAGTGGCTGTGGGCGTAAATGGCATTTTCGCACGAAATATTTGAAAAGCAGAAAGCATTCCATCCACAAGAGTTTTTTTTTTCTCCAACATAGAGTGAGACAGAAGTGAAGAGTGTGCTATAAGAAAAAGGCTTTTTGTGCAATAACTGGATCAGTATATAATGGATTATGTCAGAGGCAGGGAAACCACCACGAGTGCATGCTATATATCTTTTGCCAGCAATGCAGCTGCTGTGTTCAGTTTGTGATCGAATAAGGTCGTTCTTTCTGACTATACCAAGATTCCTTTGCAGAAAGCTTCTCTGGGAATTATCGTGAATAATTGCAAACTTCAAAGCAGGCTTTATTGGAAGACAAAAAAAAAATCAAGTTGATTTTCAATTTACTATCCATAATATTAAAAACATTTTATTTTGAGGAGACAAAAATAGTTTTCAGTAACTGGGGCATTTAGTTAATTAATAGAAATAATTGTATAGTTGGACACATTCATAGGCAACTGTAATCGAATGCAGACACTTTTCAAATATGAAGCCTGAACAGGAGTACTCAAGAAAGGATTAAGCTGTGTATTGGTAACAAGCTGACAGGAGGCAATAAACTGTTTCACAAACAATGAAGTGAAATGTTTTCTGACTGTTCAATCTGCTAGTACTCATGCATATGGATTCTGTTTCCCTGGCAGTGATATTTTTCCTTTCTTTTATTCTAATATAAGGACTATTCCATATTCTTTCTGTTTTGCAAATGGATTCCCTTGTTCATCTGCAGGTATTTCCATGGCATGGATGGTCACAGAATGGAAGGTCATATCCATGGTACTTCCAAAGTAGCAGACCGATTAAAGATCATTTTTTAATCTGGAGTGGGTTTTCTCCAGTCTTAGGGATGCTGGATGAATAACTTCAGTTAGACTAGTCTTTTGGGAGCTGAAAAATTAGTCTGAACTTCAACTGAGTCTCTAAGTGTAGGTCTGTGAGTTCAATAGTCATTGAATGGAAGGATGCTGATAGACTTTTGGTAGAAGGCTGGACCAGGTTTAGGGATTTTATTTTCTAATGAGGCGGTTTTATTTGATTTTAGCAGGCAGCTTGCTTATGAAAGATTTTGTTGGGCAGGACTGTGCTAGCATTGAATAGCGCGATATATTTGTTGCAACAGCTGTGATCAAGTTCAACCCAGCCATTTTGTTTTCAAATGTTTTTTGTTTCACATTTCTGAAAATGTGCCATGTTTCTGACATGTTGGAGGCATGAGATTGAACTTGCTTTCATAAGTAGCTAAAGTCTGAAGAACCTAAATAGTGTGTCCTGTATCACTGTTTATTAAAGTGTTTGTTATGAACAGCAATTGTTCCTTTAGATTACAGAAAAAAATAGCCCTTCCCTTTTTTGTAAATTTGTATCTGCTTAATTTATTTATCTTCAATAGTAGCTATATTTTATATTTTTCTGTTAACTAAGATGGTGTGCCTCAGAGAAATGTCTGTGTTCTTGGCAACAAACTGAATGAATCATCATTTTGGCTGTATCTGAGCACCTGCATGCTGACTCCCAATTCACTTTTAGTTTTAATCAACAAAAAAGCCTGCCCTGGAGAGCTCTTACGTGAAAAGCAAAATTAACATCTCTGTTCAGTTGTGGCTTTTCTGGCAAAGTAGTTTGTGATGGCAGTGCCTCTAAATTGTGTGAGATAGAAGGTAAATAAAATTAATTCAGTCTAGAAATGTTTGCAGTAGCCTCAGCACATCAAAAGCAAAATTGTGTGTCAGTTTAGGCTTCCTTACCCTCAGATGTACACACTAATATGAATAGGTTCTCACTCTTTACAACTTCAGTGTTAAAATGCCAGGATATCCTCATCTGAGGTAGGAGTGGTGGTGTTCTGTGTCTTAAGACTGGCAAATGTATTTTGAAGTACGTCTTACCAGACTACATCACATGAAATAGTTGATTAAGAAATTCTGGAGTGGACTATTTGAATCAATCCTTGCTGGATAATCCTTGCATCTAATATTCCTAAGATGCTGAATGCCAATGAATGTTTTCCTAGATTTTTTTTGTGTGCCTGTAAGGATTGACTGCTTTCGAGTTACACCTATTAACTTCAAGATGGGTCTCAGTTTCTGCTCTACTGTTATTACAAGTGTTTCCATGCTGAATTTTCAGCCATCCCTTTCCTGCATGCACATGTCTTTAAGAGCGTGCACATGTATTGTATCATTGATACTATGTGCTTTTATGGCATCGTTGGCAGGTTTTCTTACAAAGAAAAGAGTTGAGTCTCTAAAGAGTATGTGTCTCATCCCATGTGACAGATCTATACATAAAACATTATGTCTGAAAAATTAATCTAAGGAACCGTGAGGAACCAGACCCAAATTAATTAATTTGGCCTACCTATTTTTTTATATTTATGGATTTTTATTTTATTATGGTTTCATAGACAAAAGTGGGTAAGGAAAGCCTTCTCTAGTTGGCATTGGAGAGGTGAAGACAGAAAATTGTAGGGGATTATTTAGACAATGTAAAGTAGAAATACTTTCAGGGAAGTTTATATCTGTACTTCATATATGGTTTTGAAGAACTGTCTGCATCTCTATGATTTTGATCCATTTGGAATATGACTAAAAAGAAGAAGAGCCAAAATTACTGATGCAAGACTGCTTTATGCATTTTGTTTTGGCAGCTTAAATTTTCCGAGTTCGTAAATGTTTTGTGAGTTTTGTCCAGATCTTGGTTTTAGTAAAACATCTTTCACTGTATGTTGAAACTGGGCTTCAGTAATGCAACATTCATGAAAGAATCAATTGCTTTGAAGAGAAACAAAACAGAGAGACATGTCTTATCTTGTGTTATGTTTTGCTGAGTGTGTTTTGTTATGATAGCAGGAAAAAGGATTTGAGTAACTGCTCATAGACTTAGGAATAAATCAACTTTTTTGGCTAGAACAATGACATTGAAAGCTTCATGGGTAATACTCACTGTGGAAATGTAATCCTCACTGTGGAAAAATGTGATTCCCTGATGGATTTTAAAAGTCAAAAATCTCTGAGGAATGATTCACAGGCTTTTGAAGCAAATCCTATTGGGACAGTCTATGAACAGGACAGTAAAGACCACAATAATCATTTGGCTACATGACCAATAAATGTAACTTGAGTCCTTGAAAGAATGATCAAAAAGCTTCCTTACATAGAGTCCCTGAAAGCAATGTCCATTTTGGGACAGGAGAGGTGCATCTATAAATTCCATGTGCAGAATAGAAAAGTGCTCCTTTAGCTGTTGGCATGGTGACACACATGCTTGGGCTTGCCTCACTTGGGCTTTGGAATTCTGCCTCTATGTCACACATAATCTCCAGGACCTTCTTGTACAGAGGCAATATTATTGGGGATGGTGGGTAACTAAGGCTACCCTGCATCATGCACGTCATGCGTGAGGTCATCATGCTGCTTTCATAGGTGACAGTGCTCTAAGGCCCTTTTCTTTTCGAGTCTGTCTTATTTTGATGCTCTTAGCTGCATTCTGTTTCTTAATGACTGAAAGTAAAGACCAGAGTAGTTAATGAGTGACTAGTATATATATTTTTTTTGCTGTAAGTTGTAACCTGTTTCCAAACAGAACATAAATTCTGCTTTGAAATGTATGACTGTCTGAATTCACCAACCTTTTCATTACCTACGCAAGATGTGAAACTTACTTGCTTTTGTCTTTTTTTTGTGAGTTTTCTTTTGATTTTTATTAGAAGGAAGAGCATTTCTCACAGATGTCTTGAAGTAGGGGAAAAAAGATGGAGTCATGTTAAAAATCTAGAAAGCTGAAGCAGCAAGCTTTTCTCATATTCTATCACTTACGAGTTCCAATCAAGTGAAAGGGTTTGGTGGAGGTAGTTAACATTTTAAAGCCAAATGTAATGATTGGGAAACATTCTATAGTCCACAATTTGATGCTGTTATTTGTTTCTTTTTAATTTTTTGACAACTAGCATTGTTATATCTCTTAGTTATTTTTAATGGATCTTGTAGCTCTAAACCAAGAAATTGAAACAGAATTTTCAGTTCACATTCAGAAAATTAGCAACTTTCTTGATTTTTATGTGTAGAGAATGAGATAATTTAAAGCCTTGGCTCAAGTAGCTTTTGATATTTTTAACTTTAACTCAAATTCAGCAGAAACTCAAAAGAACTGTCAGTGTGTTAAAGATACATTTGGTCTGAAAACACAAAGATTTCAGAGGATTGTAGAACTTGCTTCAAGCTCCTCGTGTCCTCCTTTACATCACTGCTGTGTGTCTGACACTGCTTGGTACAGCACAATGCTTTTATTGTCTCCCATCCTACTGCATGTCATTTGCATAAATTCATTGCTTATTACAGTATATGGAATGTAATCTTTTTATGTCCCATTTGCTATGAATCTAAGTGGTTTTCTACAACTGAATTTCATGGCCATGTTGAGTTCAAATGGGGAGCAAAATAGATTAGAAAGTCATCATTTGCTTCTCATTTGATTAACCTGGAGTTGATGTTTTTTAACTCATAGCAAACTGAAGCTGTATCCGTACAAGCCCCACTTAATGCCAGGGAATATTCCCTAAGCACTGCAGCTTGGTCATCCATATTGCTAAATAGTTGGAGTATTCTTGGTGCTGTTTGGCCTGGGACAGCTGGTATTTCTCGTAATGGTTTGAAGGCACAGCCCAGGAATTGGCAGGGACCGTGACCATTCCTGACTGGCAGTTTTCATGTGGCCACCCTGCTTTGGAGGTTGTGGGTGCTTGATAGTCTGAACATGGGCTGGTCTGTGCCATGTGAGCTGGGCACTTTTAGATGGCTGGTGATGGGAGCTGACTGAAGAGCTGAGTTACCAGTAGAGGGAGTACAGGTGGAGAGTTAATTATGGAGGCTGAAGTTTGTTGCGTGCAGTTTAGCACCTTTGTTTTAATAGTTACGCTTCATACTAAGTATCAAGAAACCCAGAACTAATTTTTTTTTGAACGTTCTGTCCAGGAGACATCTAGCAGCATGAACACTGTAATATTCTTCTATGGGAAAGAATCTGCAGACTGTCTTGCAGCCAGACTCTGCTTAACAGAAGGTTAATTTCTAAAGATGAGGAAAAGAATCCAGGGAGAAAAATTATTTGATAATGGGACTCTAAAGGACACAATGATACACATAGAATAATATTTAAAGAGGATGCTTTTAAAAATCCTTTTTGGGTCAGGCTCTAACTTTTATCAGTCCCTCAATCACTTTTAAAAAAGAAGTGTTAGGAGTGAAATGCTTTAAATTGTACAGAGCACTGTGCTACTTTGATCAAAACTGGCAGCCATTTTTAAAACAAAGAATTTGCAGATGCTGTGGCCTTTTTTTAATTTGAGGAGAGCAGACTATACAGATCTTGAATGTAAAAAACACTCGATGTTTCTGCTTTAAGTCATTATACTGAAGAGAGCAGTCTGAGCTGAATTTCCTGGGAGGTAGATGGTCATCTTAAGCAGCACAGCTGTCTGAAAATCATCCAGCAACTTCACCATATGGTCATTATATTCAGTACTTGTCTGAAACAGAAACAATATTCTCCAGTAACTGAATTTCTAGTAAGGTCAATGATGAAACTGTTCTCAATCTAAAAGGGAAGATAATGGAACTACAAATATTAATTATTAGGTTGCCATATTTCAGTACATCCTGAGGTTTTGTGTGAACCTGTCTTTTTCTGGATCAGTTTATCACAATAAGACACTTGTATTAAAGAGTGAAGAGATATGTATTTAAAATCTACTGATTTTAACATATCCTCGATACAATAAATTTCTTTTGGGACAGAACTGACCATTGAGTTGCAAACTATAAGTGACAAAATTTGTACCTCATCCTAAAGAGTATTGTACCAATACTTTGTAAAAGGGTAGCTAGTTACTTAAATCTGGCGTAAATGTGTTAATGTCTTGTATTTCAATCCTTTTAAAATAATTTTTCTTGAATCTCAAATTCTCTGCCCATTGCTTGCTCATTTCTTGCCCATTTTAGTGTGCCATAGGCACAAAATCTTAATTTGTAAAGGGACAAAACTTAGCGAATCTTCAGCTTGGAAAAACTTTAAATGCTGATGAAACTTCTTCCTTTTGTCTTATTTTGAAAGGGAAAAAAACCTACAACCTCTGCATGTATTTTATTAGTCCAGGGAAAAACACGTTGTTTTCCTTAAACAACCAAATGTGTTTTTCTAAATATTTTAAAGCCTTTTTTTTTTTTTATTTGTCACAGAAACCATCATATCTGAGAGGGAAGCTCCAGAATATTCTTCACAGGCAGTGCCTTGCCATAATATTATGAAGATTTTTTTTTTTTTTTTTTTTTTTTTGAAAGCTTGCCAAAGGGTCTTTGTTCATCTTGGTAGTACCAACAATTTGGTTTATTACTGGGCTTGTAATGACTTGGAAATATGTGACCTTAATTGGGACATGTAGATTCCCTGGTTCTGATGCCTGGGTTTTTTTCTAATTTTTAGCAGATTTGCACATTTTAATTTCTGAAGATATATAGTAGTATCTTTTGCTTCATGGAAGTATTGGGCTAGTTGAGTTCTTACGTGTTCTACAACTGCTTTTTAGATGCAGGTGATGTGAACCATCTTGCTTTTTGCTTTCTGTGTAGTTAAGCAAAGTATAGTGTGAACCACTGAACAACCTTCATAGTGTGCCTTGCCCAGTTCTGAGGTTGGTGTGGTATGAAGTGAGTGGGGAAGACAAGGACAGTAAAAAGCAGTAGTTCTGTTCTGCCTAAGTAATTTTTGTCATTAGGAGAGGCAAAACAGAAGAAACCAATAGTATCTGCTGCTTTTTGTAATGTAACATTTTTAATTAGGTGAGCTGGGTCTGTTCATTGCACCTTTGGCTGTTAATATGCAGCCCTGAGGCCTTGTAAGACGGATATGAACAGAGGCCGCTGACCTGGCAAAAGAGCAGAATTAACAATTTACTGAATCACTAGTCCTGGCAAACTTTATTCTTAATATATTTTTGAGAATAAGGTGCCAGGACCTCTCTCTGTGAACTCACAAGTGACCTTAAATTACCTCCTGTTGTTTGGATTCTCCCAGAGACTGCTAAAACCATACAAATTTAGAAACTGCTTTTTTCCTGATGGTCTTGTATAGCTTCAAACCTTTTTGTAATTTTTATTTTTTTTTTTTAAAGTTTTGGTAATTACAATAGACAGCATTATTTTTTTCACAATTAAAAAATGCCATGTAACTTAATTATTGTGAGAAGTTTTGAAGAGTTGAACCACAGTCAAGAAACTTGCTTGGAGATTTGACTGCTGATTCTTGATCTTCTCAATAAACATTGAAATCATGTCTGAATTTGTAGAAGAGTGTAGATTTTTCCTTCACATCATTTTTTTGGAAGTCAGCTGCACTTGTAGTCCAGACCAGTGAGGTAGGTGTTTCAAGAGACAGGTGTAAAAATAGTCCCATTGCTGTAAGGGGCTTTACTCAGTAGAAACATGACTGTTCCCTGCTGATTGGAGAGTGAGTGGACTAAATGGCCTTTAAAGGTCCCCTTTACCTCAACCTATTCTGTGGAATCGTAGAATCATTAAGGTTGGATAAGACCTCCAGGATCATCACATCCAACCATTAACCTAGCACCACCCTGACCCCCGTTAAACCACGTCCTCAGCTGCTGCATCCACACATCATTTGGACACTTCCAGGAATGGTAACTCCATCACTTCCCTGAGCAACCTATTCCAATGCCTTACCACCCTTTCAGTGACAAAATTTTTCCTAATATCCAACCTAAACCTCCCCTGGCACATCTTGAGGCCATTTCCTCTCCTCTGGTCTTGTAACTTGTTACCCGGGAGAAGAGACTGACACCCTCTTTAATACAACTTCCTTGTAAGTTGTTGTGAAGAGCAATAAGGTCCTCTCTGAGCCTTCTTTTCTTGAGGCTAAACAACCTCAGTTCCCTAAGGTTGTCTCTTCTTGTAAGACTCTTCACCAGCTTCGTTGCTCTTCTCTGGACACGTTCAGCACCTCAATGTCTTCTTGTAGTGAGAGGCCCAAAACTGTACACAGTATTTGAGGTGTGACCTCACCAGTGCTGAGTACAGGGAAACAATCACTGCCTTAGTCCTGCTGCCTGCACTATTTCTGGTACAGGCCAGGATGCCATTGGCCTTCTTGGTCACCTGGGCACACTGCTGGCTTGTGTTCAGCCGCTGTCAAAAAGTATGCCCTGGTTCTTTCCCTCCAGGCAGCTTTCCAGCCACTCTTCCCCAAGACTATAGCGATGCCTGGGATTGGTTGTGGCCCAAGTGCAAGACCAGACGCTTCACCTTGTTGAACCTCATACAAACTGACTTTGGTCCATTGATCCACTCTGTCAAGATTCCTCTGCAGAACCTTTCTGCCCTCTAGTAGATCAACTCTCCCACCCAGCCTAATGTCACCTGCAAACTGACTGAGAGTGCACCCAATCCCCTTGTCCTGGTCACTGAAGATATTAAGCAGGACTGGAAAACACCACTAGTGACCAGCCACTACCTGGATGTAACTGCACTCACCACTCCCTGGGCCCAGCCATTCAGCCAGTTTTCTACCCAATGAACGGTGCACCCATCCAAGGCACGAGCAGCCACGATTCTATGTGTGCCTCTGTGCCTGTGGGGATAGTGATATCTGATCTTGTGAACTGTGCTTAATGAAGATAGCTGGTGGTACTTTATAAGTGTGGGATGAAACCTACATGTGTGCAGGTAGGGTAGATGGAGTATCTGTTTCCCAAACTATTATTTTGGCAAGAAGCCCTGCAAATATTCTAAAAGCTGGCCAGACTTTCCTATTAGAAGGCACGTACTTTTATGTCTTTGTTCTAAACAAGCAAGCAACTGAAAAAAAAATCCCTCTGATGAGTAAAACAGATACAGTCCAAAGTCTGTTGCCTGAAACTAGCAGGAATACATTAATCTACTTTTTTTTTTATTTCTTGTGAAACCCGAAAGTAGAAGAAACTGCTGTGTGTCCTTTAAACCTTCTCATCTCTCCAATTATGGAGGCATAATTTCTTTTAAACAAGAAACTTTTGTAATAAAGTTGCAATGCTTCTGGTTTGTGTAGTAACATCATAAATATAATTGTTTGGTTGCATGGAATAGATTACCAGAATTGTTTTAGTAACAAAAAATACTGATACAGCTTGTTTAATATTCCAACTTACAAACAAAATATATATCTATATTGTAGTATAGAAACAGGTTATGTTTTGCTTCTTTCTTTAATATGTCTGTAACAACTTGAGTAAAAGGATTTGTTTTTTACTGGATTAATTTGATGAGACTAACGATGCATCAGATTAAGAGAACATAAGTTACTCCTTTCTTGGCTTATCTGCTGCTGATAGCTTCATGCAAAAGACAGATTCTTCAATCCCAATCTTGGCAGATAAGACTGTATTTACTCATAAAGGGAAACAAATTATTGCAAGAAATCTGAAGTCTTTTCACTTATACTGTTAACAATAAATTTGAGTATAAAGTGGAAAATTTTATAATAGTTGCTTTTTATTTGTTTTTTAGGTCTGAGCTTGGACAGTGAAAAATCAGTTTTAAAATTAAATCACATTCAAGTAGCTTTCATTGCTTTATTTTTATGCCTTTTAAAGTCTTCTAAAATCTGAAGTGACTACTTTTTTATACGTCAGTTTGTAGTGGAACTCTTAAAATCAGAACTCTTAGGTTTTCAGTTTTTCAAGATGTGACCTTTTATTTATTATTTATATTTTATTACTTATTTTTTATTTACCCCTAGAGGTATTTAAAAGATGCATAGACATAGCTCTTAGGGATATGGTTTAGCATGGACCTGGCAGTGTTACATTTCTGATTGGACTTAATGGTCTTAAACATCTTTTCCAAATTAAATTATTCTGAAACTCAAGACATTTTATTGAAACTGTTACTGTATACAAATAGTTGCAGTTGTAAAAAAACTGATATTTGAGACCAAGCACTAGTGATTTCCATGAGCACTTGCAAGGTTCACCCAGATTAAATAATGCCAAATACAGGAAATTTATTTTTCGAAGTATGAAGTGGAGCCTATCAGTTTTGAGTACCATTGAAATTCAGTTGTTGTTGATAGTTTTACTAAAAATATCTGCCTTGTAGAATTTATACTGGTATTTTAAAAAAAATGTTGATAGAAGTTAGTATTTTCATTGTCTTGTCATCTCTTTTGCTTCATTTTTACTTTCTTTTGGTCTCTTGTATAAAGGTGAAGAAATTAGTTTTTCTAATTTATTGCTAGAAAAGTGTATTTTATAGGCTTAAGAATTGTTTTACGGTGTTTCAATTTTAAGAGCTAGTGATCTAATAGCTAAAATATGAACTTGAGCTAGCAGATACATGAAAAGAAAATACTCATTTCCAGCTGACACATCTTGATAGTGTCATTGTTTTGTTGTCTGAATATTAGAAACAATTGTTAGCCCTTACTGAATTACTGAAAAATTTGGATCACTACTTTTTCCTCCCACCTCCTTGTAATAAAGTTAAGGAACAATCTTTTTTCCGTCTCCATCCTCTGTCTTCTCACAAAATTAAAGGCCATTTATTTTCAGAGATGCAGCTGAGAACTGATATTTGTCCCCACTGTCTTAAATGAGAAAAAAACTAGTAATTTAATATTGTTTTTTCTGTCCTTTCACATGGAGTCACAGACATCTGCTAACGACCTGGGATCCTAGCCAAGAGCTAGCAGCAGTGGGAGACAACGCAGGATATTTATAACTTCATTATAATCCATCATTTATTCCTTACTCTCTTCACTGTAAGAGAGATATCATTCAGTATAAAAAAATCACCCAACTAACAAATCTCACAGTATTTATTTTGCTCATTTTAAGATAATATCAGTAAAACTACTCTGCTTTTTTTTTTTTTTGGTAGATATTCAGGGACAGATAATGACGGTATCACAAATTTAAAGTGTCAAATTACATTATTTTTCTGGCACTAAGTAGTATCTGGGCCAGAGGAATGGGATGTCTAAAACATATTCTGGCCCTGGTGGAGTAAAGCAGCGTGACTGTAGAGAGCATTGTGTTGCTTCTTCCAGCTGTGACGTTAGCCTTTTCTAGACCTTTAGAAAAGCTGCAGTTTTTAGTTTCCCCTGTGGTTCCATTATTGAGTGGTCTGGCCCAGAATTCACTGAGGAAAATTTTTCCTACATAGTGTATTGCAGGCCCTAGTGTAAGTCACTGCGTTATTGTTCTGCTGGTGAAGATGATCATGAAATGAAATCTGCACCTCTGACATCCAGTCCAGCAAACAGGCACCAAAACCTGCAGTCCCAGGTTCCGGGGATAGAGAAACAAACCACTTAGTTGCTCCTCTGCTCATTAAGTGTTTTGTAGGCACAGTGTGGCAGGTTGTGTGTAGCTAGCTATTTACTTGTAATTTTCTCCTTCCTTTCCCTAAGGATGCTTACTGCAGTTTTTATCTAAAGAGCTAGACAGTACAATGATACTACAGAGTCTTCTCTTGTTGCCTTTGGGAAAAGAGTAATTCACTCCTTTGCAGAAGGTAGGCATAATCAAAAAACCTCTGTGTTTTTTGAACATGTCTGATCTTTAAAAATGTTGGTTTCTTGTAACATTCGATATGTTTGACACATACCTGACCACCCACATCCTTTATTGCAACTGTGTCATGGCAGACTTATCAAGGGAAGAAGTGCTCTAAATCAGACAAGGAGTGTTCTTTAGCTGGGAAGTTTTGTCAGGATATGTTCCTTAAGCCTCAACTGGGAATCCCAGAATTATACAACTGCTCTGAATTTTCCTTTGACGTACATGAGAAGTTATATATATCCAAGTAACTGTCTGTAGGGACTATTTTACATAAACTGAATGGAGCTCTTGCAAAAATAGAACACCTGTGATGATTCTGTTTCACAGAATATCTTTACAGAATGGGGATTCAAGTCTGAAGCTGGACTTCTGCCAGGTGATCCACATGTACAGATCAGGAAAAGAAACATCTCCCTAAGACAAATGGTCCTTTTCCCGTAGAACTAGACTATAGTTCCTATGGTCACTTTTAAATAGTGACAGTTTGTAACAATTAGCTTTTGAGGAAAGATGGAGAATGTTTTCACCGCACCTCCCTAACAAATATTGCTGTTCTCCTGGAGAGAATTACCAATCCTAACATCTAATTCACAATTTACTAAAGGGAAGTGATTTTGTGCATTCCATAATGGAGAGGATTTGTCTGTGTTGATTTTAAGGGGAGATGAAATACCAGAATAAAGCTTACATCGAAAGCAAAATGTTATGTCTGAATCCTAAAGCAGTCATTAATAGAGTAAAAAATTGACAGGTGTTTTCCAGTGTAGAAAGCTTTATTATGACAAGTAAGGCTGAACTGAGCTAAATAAGGTGTTGATACGGTTTCAAATGTTGTGGGGGTTTGGATTGGTTGTTACATACAGATTGCTCTTTTTAAATGAGTGAGAACAAAACAGGAATCCCTGTTGGGCAGGAAAAAAGAGATCAGTGTGTTTCTGTACAGGGAGGTGAAAATACACACATTGATGTTTACAATAGAATAACAGCAATTTAATAAAAAGAAAAGAGAAAAAAAAGAAAACAGAGAGTGGAGTTGTGCCCTTGGTGATGAAGCACTTCAGAAGTTTTAGAAGATTAGATTCTACCAGAGCATTTATAAATTAGATTGATGTGGTAAGCACAGGCTGTTTTTTTCTTTTTCAAAAGGAGACAGGTTTTTTTATGAGTGAATAACATGTATTTTCATGATTGTATAATTCAGTGATAAAATGGCAGGCATATAAAGGTACCACTCACCCTAATCAGTGTTGCTTATGTTCTTCCTCTCTCCTCTTAGAGGAACAGTATATATTTCTCATACGTTATTTGGGACTTTTTCTAGTATTTTTATTTTACAATTCCACTTAAATACCTTCATCAAGATTGAACTTTTCATGCTGTTAAATTTAGTGTGTGTATGTACATCACTACACAGAGCAGACAGTTTTTTCACTGGAACAAAATCACAGCTGATAAGATGAACAAAGCAATCATTGTGTTCTCTCACAGGGAAAATTAAAGCACAAAGGGATTTAAGGACATGCAGGAAGTCTGTTGGCAGAGCCAAGAACAGCACTGTCTCTTAAGTTCTGGTGTAAATGCCTTTGCCACGGGCCAAGCTTCTTGAGCTGGAGAAAAGCTGTCCCTTTCACTGCCCTGCTTCCGGTTTGACTGGGAAAAAGAAACTGAAAAGGCAGGATAGAGAGAGGGAAGAGAAATAATCCTAGTTGTGAAGCTGTGGTCTCTTAACAAGAGAGAAGAAACGTTCCCAAACTAACCAACCGATGCCTTTCCCCCCCTTTTCTTTATCCCATTCAAGCCAAAAAGTAATGTTGCTTAAGTAATCCTAATTGCACAGTAGAGAGTTCTGTGCAACTGATCAGCATAATGTGCTTCCCTTTACTTCTGCTTTCTCTGGCCATGTACAGAAGGCCCTTCAGCTGATATTTGTTTAATATTCTTTAAGAGAAAACACGTGCAGAAAAAGCCTTCCATTATTGGAACTACTCCCAAGATTTGTTTTCACATATTCCTTTCTTGCATCCTCTTTCTGCTTTTTTATTTAAATTAATCTTGGGGAGTTTGTGAAAGTTTGGGAACCAAGGCTTTCATTATTTTGGCTGAAATGGTTTAGTTCTGCATAATTCTATTTCGTGAAATATTTTTTTCACCTTAAATCTAAGTCTTGGTTGCTACATCTGAGATGTAGCAGCAATTTAATTAAAAAGAATTTAGCCTAAATCTAAACAGTAACAGCTTGAGGGGGGGCAAGATTCTGGAAGGAAAACACACCAAATATGAGTTACAGCATATCTGTAGTTCACAGTGGAGACTGTGGCAAACACATACTGCGGGACTGAGCCTTATAGGTTTTATGCACTTGCTTAAACTGTCCTGACCTATTGGTTGAGAGTGATATTGTTTGTATAATAAATAATAGCACCTCTTTTATACTAAGATCATTTTGTAGCTGGATCTGCTACAATTGTCTCGATGCTCTGAAGCTTTCTATCTGCTGATGAGGAAGTTTTCTGTTTTCTTGTGTGTATGGCAAATCTTGAATTTCTTGGCTAATTGAAATTGAGCCGTTGAGTTTTTTCAGCATTTATAGTGTCATTTTTTAGTTCTGTGGTGAAAAGTAGCTGTTGACTGTAGTAGCCGTATGTCTTACGGGAGTTTAATCTTTTCCTCTTTCATTAAATTGTGGTATTTTAAAGGCTGTTTTTAAAATGTGCTGTGCAAGAAGATAATTTTCTTCTGTTTTTTTTTTTTTTCTTTGCAGTTACACACCTGTAGGAATTTATCTTAGTATTCTAACTTTAACCTAATGTTTTACAGTGAAACTGGTTTAGTTTAAGTGAGTTGTTTGTCGATATTGATGCTTGTGGACTATGCTGTAACAAGTAGCAATTTTATTTATTCAAAAGCCCATTTTTTAATTCCTGTCTTTTTGCCTTGACCAAATAAACTCCCTTGAAATTTCTGGAATTTTGAAGATTAGTTTCCTAGTTTTAGTATTAAATATTGACCATTTCAGACACTGGCAAATAAGAAAACAGTTACTGTACAATCAAGATTTGATAAACTACTATTAGTTTGTTGCTCCTAAAAGGTGTAGGTTTCTCTCTTCTACTCCTCCTGCTTTCTCCTCCCTTCTTCTCCAATTCAGTCAAAGTTGCCCTGTGTCTTGTTCTTTCAAAAAAAAAAAGGCAAATATTATTTAGCAGAAATTATTTAGGGGGAAAAAACCTCAAATGCCAGAAAACCCTTATTTATCAATATTGTTCTCTTAAATTTGCAAATGTGACATTACATGTTGTAACTGGAAGTTTACTGGATTTTTTTTGTATGTTACCCTGAGACTTCATTTGAGTGACTTGGGAAAACTTTAATTTCCCAACATATTAAACCTCAAAGTACAACACAGAATTTACTGACATGTAAAACAGCTGTTTTTTATTTCCTTTTGCAATTCAGGTTCTGATTGGATTAAGAAAGGGACATTTTATACTGGGGAATTTCATATTGCCAAACCTTCATTTCTGATAGAACACCCCTATTATCTTCAAAATTAAAGCATTTTTTACTGTAAGAGGGATGCTATCACAGAATAAAGGCAGCCCATTCCACTTACAGTGTAAAATACATATTTGCTGTCAACTATCCTATTTGTGTATCTATTCAATGCATAGTAATTCAAAGAAAAGTCAAAGATACCGATATTAACTGAGCCTCCTGTTACAATAGTCAATAGCATTAGCTTAAATCACATGCATTAAAGAAGAGTTTGATTGTCTCCAACCTTTTGGAGGAACAAAAGAAAAACTGACAGGCAACACACTTGTGTCTTGTCTTTGTGTGCGTCACATAGAAAGGACCTACATTACGAGTGTTATCCACAGGCCTCTTGGTTTGATAGTAAATAAGAGGTCAAGGAACATAAAAAAAAAGTCTTCATAATATACACTATTTCTGGTATCTTCTAATGGGGCATCGAAATAAGGTTTGAAATGTTCAAGTGACCTGTTGTTAGACTTGACGTAAATGATTATTATCTAATATAAAACAGTCTCACCCCAAATATGTTCATATTACGGCAACTTGTGCCACATTTTGGTATGCCTAAGCTGCATGATTAGGACATTTTAACTACATTTTAGACCAAATCTTTCCCTTTCTCCCACCTGTATTGCCGTGAGGACTGAGTTGTATGATTCAGGATTTGAACTGGAACCTGGCCACGTTCACAGAATCACAGAATATGCCAAGTTGGAAGTAATCCACAAGGAATGCCGGCAAAGTACCTTGAATGATAACCGTTGTACTAATGCCCTCTCATAACTTCTTCAGAAAGGCATATTTTTTCCCACTATTAGGACTGTTGACAAGTAATAAATTGTAGAATGTTTCGCAGATCACCATGGGATGTGGGCCACAGAGAGCTGGGCAAGTGCAGGGAAAAGACATTGCAAAGCCAGTTAGGGCCTGGTTGAAAAGAAGCACTCTTGCATGGAACAAACTGAACAGTGCCAATCACGCAGAGCAGCTGTGCAGGGAAGACATAGCCTTCCCAGCCAAACGGCATGTTCTCTGCAGGAAGCCGTATCCAACTCATGTTCTTTGGAAAGCCTCATCTTACTGAAGTTTCATTTAAAAAGTGAGACTTGGAAGAAACCCAGAAGAATCTTCTTTTTTTTTTTCCCCTCCTCTCTCGTGATCAACAAAACCCATGATTCAATCTATTGTATCATGAAATATGCTAGTACATATGTCCTGAATGATTAATTGCAGTATTTTTTATATAATCTGCAGCTGTTATTGCTGATTGTATTTGGACTAATGCCTCTGATATTAGCACAGAAAAAGCTTTGGTTTTAATTACGCTCCTTCATTTTTAAACAAGTAATAAATTAATTGCTATGCTTTACTTTTCTATTTTTTTCTGCAGTACACTAAAACAAAGAGGCTTTTCTGGCTAGATTGAGACTATATTCAATTAAATGAATTGTAATTTATACTCACAAAAGGAGAGAGTAATTTACCAGAAAGAACAAACATAAAACAATACAAATCAGCTTTTAATAGAAGTTCAGTAAGTAATTTTTGAAATTCTCATGCTTTACCATCCTAGAGTTATGTCACTGTTTTCATAGTTATCCAGCTTTGCTTGTATTATACATCTTTTCTCAAGGCTTAATTCTGAAAGATCTGATTTAAAACATATCTGTATTAAAGTGTCTGAGTAGCCATGTGTATTTAATAGAGAGTGAATGTAAGTCTGCTTTGTTTTAGTGAGTCTTTGGAGTTAGAGGCTCTTCTTTCAGTGAGTCCAGTGTATGTGGAAAGAGTACCCAATAATTTCTACAGTTGGCTTAAATTGCTTTGGATATTCTGAGATCACAAGGAACTTTGTGAATACTAGTAAGAACATCTCACAATATTCTAGTAATGGATAGTATTATTCCTACTTTATCTGTAGGAAAACCAAACTGTGACAATGTTAAATGAGTGACACAATGTCATACAAAAGTTTCAACAACAGAGGTAGAAGTAAAATGCTGTTTTTCTAAGTAACCAACTTCGATGTCCAGATGACGTTGTTAGCGCTGCTATCCTGAAGGCTTGCCACCTTGGGAAGATTTAATTTTATTATGCTTAGCTCTGTTATTAACTCTCAAAGATCCATTGTGAACCTTCAGAAAGGAGGACAGCTCTTAATGAGGAAACTATCAGAGAATCAAGATACTTCTCTAGGCTGCATTTATCCCTGTTGTAAGAGATTCTACCATGCGAACTATAGGTTTCAAAATTGATACGGGATACTCAAGCTGGTTTTAGGCCACTTCTGTGTACGATGAGCCATGCAAAATTTCTGAATTCATTCAATGTTGATACTCTGAAGTGGGCACACTATTGCCTTGCTCCCATTACTTCAAGATAATGCATCCTGTAATTTCTTAGTCCTTTATCCTTCTTGACTCCAGTCACATTCAGTTTGCCCCCAGACTGGACTACAGATCTACAAACATCTGTCTTTCACACTTTTGTCACTGTTCTTCAACCTCCATATCAACAACCCAAGTTTTCCTGCACTTCAGCTTCCAAACCACTGTGCTAGGCACATTAGTATTGTAAGAAAGATCTAACAAGTGAATGCTGAGCACTTATAATTGAGTCTGATAAACTCGAAAGACAAATACTGTGAAGATCCTTGTTCCTATGCAGTTATTAAAGGGGCAAGATCAGCAAGTAATGAATAGTGTTTATAATGAGACATATTATTCATGGACTGGTTTTTTTCTTTTGGTCTTTTCAGGTGTTCCAGGACCTTGGCACTTCTGTGTTGTCAGGTGCATTTAGAGGATACAACATCTGCCTTTTTGCATATGGACAGACAGGTTCAGGAAAAACTTACACAATGATGGGAACACCTGTGAGTTACACCATTCATTTTAAACTTCGGTTTGAGGGCAGGAAGTCTAGCCGAAAAATCTCTATTTTTAAACTGCTATTATAGTGCTTGTTGAGTAGAATACTTATACATGTTTTATTTGGTATTTAAGTGTATAAAATGAGAGCCTTTGCATTTAGGTAAATCATATAGTATCAGGTAAAATACTAGAAAATACAGTATAGTTTAAATATTTATTATTAGGTAATCTTCATCTTACTATGCATGAATCTTACCGCCAAGTCAGAGGGCAAAGAAAAGCTACACACCTGAATAGCCCTGAGTTTCAGAAACTGTAGCCCAAAGTAATACAAAGCATTAATTCTCATGGAATATTTTGGCAGTCTGAACTGTGCTGAAATTAAATTACTTTCACAAATAAAACTGAATAAAATTCTCAGTAATGTTTTTGTAACAGGCTTAATTATTTACTTGAGATATTTAACTCCTGCAGAAATTATTCTTTGGCTTGTGGAATCTAATACTCACTTCTCGTTTTGAAACGTATTTGAATAGAATGTGCAGAAGCCGTTACATTTTAAGATTGTCTACCAGGAATCACTTAAAAGTGCATTTTAATCTTAGTACTCAGATTGATAGAGTCAGCTGATTACTTCCTGTGTTCTGCTGTAACACAAGGCAATTTGATTTTTATCCATGAATATTCTTAGCTGTTGGTGAAACATGCCCCTGAAAAAGAAAAAAAAAATAATAATTTGTGTAAGTGGACCAGTATTTCCTACATCCATGGAATTCAGTTTTTAAGATGAAATAACGGCAAAATGTGTTCAAACCCTGAAGATAAGAAAAAGACTGTTCTAGCATGGTTTGTGCTTTTGACAAGAGTTTTAGAATTTTATTTTCTCAGCAGACATCAACAACAGTATTTTGTTAAATGATTACCTGTTTCTCCATTAATGTTATGCAAAATCAAGCTTTATGCTATGAAACCCTGAAGAATTGTTAAAATTGGAGTTAATAGATGATAAACTAGGACATTTGTATTACACTATTTCAAAAATATCCTAGCAATTCAGAATGGCCACATCTTGAAATATCATTATTTCCAAGGAAATTTCTGGATGTAGTCTTTCTAAGAGATTTCTTTCTTAGATAATGATTTCTTTCTCCAGTGGAACACTGCTTTGATCTGATCTTTAATAACATGTGTCCACTGTGAAACAGTGTTCAAAACTAAGAAGAAACAAGTGTTTTGTATAAACTGAACTTTTGTCCATGGTGGTCTACTTGATGAACCTGGACTTTCTCCCCTCAACACCATTTCAGGTGTGCCTTCTAAAAGCCTTCCATGCCATTCACCAAGCAGATTCCACCTAAGCCTTGGAGTCTTTCCCAGAGTGTTTTGGCACTGCAATCACTGAAGTGGGAGCAACGGTGTCATAAGAACAGTTCATCACACAAAACGACACCGTTTCTTCAGTGCTGTGTAGACTGTTTGGGCAAAATTTAAATCAGTTAGTTTGGGTACTGTCAGCAGCCCCATGTCCTGTTCTCTCTAAGAGGCAAAATTTATAAATCTAGCTGTTCTAAGACTGCTCTGTGATGCCACAGCATGAAGAAATAAAAGTAGAATAAGGAAAAACTCCAAAATATTCATGACCAATCAAGCTAGTTTCAGTGTTGGCCTGGCTTCATCTAAACTGCAACACCTCTGACACAGACGTGTCCAGTATCTTTACATTAAACAGCTCTTGGATTTAACCCATGCCTCTAAACTTCTCATTGATGCTGTGTAAGTTGCTCTAAAATTACTTTTGCTATAGATAGCCGTACTGTTTTGAGCTACACTTCAGAGCTGTTTGTGCTGTAATCCACCATAAAGTCCTTACTGCACTATGATTCTGTCCTTTTCTTATAACCTGGCTTTTATTTTAAAAATAAGTTTTGCATGAGTGATAGCAAGTATATTGTTTAATTTTTTTTTCTGTTTATTATTTGAAGGCGTCCATTGGGCTGACACCTCGTATATGTGAGGTATTTTTTTTCCCTTCACCCGTTTTTTTTATCTTCACCTGAATTTGTTAAAACAGTTACATTTTCTTAATGTATTTAAAATTTACATAAACTTCTGGTTTGTGCAGGGCCTCTTTTCAAGGAAGGATGATTACTCAGACCAGACGGCATCTTGCAGGGTAAAGGTCAGGTAAGTTTGTCACTGGTTTGGACAGTGATATGAAAGCTTTCAACAACATATTCCTGCAATCAAACTAAGTGAAAACTAGTTTATTTTGTTTCTGTTTTCTCAGATGATAGTAATTTTGGAGGAAGGGGAAGAACACAGAGGAAGGATGAGAAAGTGCTGGTTTTAGGTTTCCATCTCAGTATAGTTCTTTAGTTGCTGTCTGTTCACTTTTGTATAGACAGCTGAAATAGGATTGTAGTGAAAAATTACTTCCTGCTTGTTTAACTCCTAAATTTAAACCATAATCCTACATTCCATTCTTATTTATCGTTTCCATGGACTTAATGAGCCGTATGTTTCGAAATCTGGGGCTTTGAACCCACTAGTGTGAAACATCTATGTAAGATTCAGTTAGTTACATTGTCTAAATATACAATTTTTCCTTTTGTTTTCTTTCTGAGTGCATTTAGGTTTGTTTTTTTTTTTTCCAATCAGTTTCCTTGAAATCTATAATGAGCGTGTCCGAGATTTGTTAAAACAGTCAGACCGAAAGAAACCTTATACACTTCGAGTCCGAGAACACCCGGAAACAGGACCATACGTACAAGGTGAGAGTGGGCTTCACAATCAGCATCAGAATTGCAAGTAAATGTGTATCAGGTCTGTATATATCTTTGCATGTATTCCTGATGTGTTCCTAATTGCTTCTGCTCTTCAAGAGTTACTTTCCTCAAGTGTTTTTCTTTTTAATATGATCATGTATAATACACAGAAAGCTTTGCCTCTGTTATCCTACTGGCTGGATGTCCTGCACCTTCTTGGTTGCTTTTCCAGGTATAGGTCATATTTGAGCCATGGTGTTTTGCTTTCTTTTCTTTTGAAAAATGTTAACTTTATCAAGAAATCCACCAACATCAGCTCTAAATGGGTTCTCCAGACCAGCCTAAGGTCCCTCTGTACCTGTTTTGGTCCCTGGAGGCAGAATGTACATCTAAAAAAAGAAAATTTATACAAATTCAACAGCTGGATGCTACAGGGCAGGCTATGATTAAAATCTGTATTATCCAAGCAAGAACCCAAAAAGCTTCATTTTCCTTCATGAAACAGAAAAAGCGCAGAATGGGTAATGTAGGTACATTATACGATTAAAACAATCACAGCTTTTTAATTCATAGAATCATAGTATTATAGAGCCATAGAACATCCTGAGTCGGAAGGGACCCACAAGGGTCTTCAAAGTCCAACTCTCAGCCCTGCACAGGACAGCCACAAAAATCTCACCGTACGTCTGAGAGCATTTCCAAACACTTGAATTCTGTCAGGCTTGGTGCAGTGACCACTTCCCTGGGGAGCCTGTTCTTCACCCTCTGGGTGAAGCACCCTTTCTGAATATCCAACCTAAACCTCCCTGGGCACAACTTCATGGCATTTTGTCCTGGGTCCTGTCACTGGTCACCAGAGAGGAACAGATCAGTGTCTGTTGCACCGCTTACCCACCATGAGGAAGTTGTAGACTGCAATGAGATGTCCCCTCACTCTCCTCTTCTCCAAGCTGAACAGACCAAGTGACCTCAGCCACTCCTCTTATGCCTTTCACTCAAGGCCCTTTCATCACCCTTGCAGCCCTCCTTTGGACACTCCTTTGTGTCTTTCTTACGTTGTGGCACCCAAAACTGCACACAGGACTCAAGGTGAGGCTGTCCCATTGCAGAGCAGAGCAGGACAATCCCCTCCCTCGACCGGCTGGCGATGCTTTGCCTGATGTCCCCAGGACATGGTTGGCCCTCCTGGCTGCCAGGGCACTGCTGACTCATATTCAGCTTGCCATTGACCAGGACCTCCAGCCCCTTTCTGTGGTGCTGCTCTCCAGCCTCTCATTCCCCAGCCTATACATTTATCCAGGGTTGCCCCATCCTAGATGCAGAATCTGGCCCTTGTCTTTATTAAACCTTATATAAACTTTATATAAAGTTTGGTGATTACCCAGCCCTTTGATTTGTTAGGATCCTTCTACACGGCCTCTCAACCTTCATGGCTATTAAGGTATTTAAAAACCCAGTTTTATTGTTCCCACAGTACTGTCCAGCTTCAGTTCCAGTTGAGCTTTGGCCACACAAATTTTCTCCCTACATTTTACTCCTTCATGCTTGTAACAGCAGCCCTGTAGATGGTTTGTTTTTAAGTGAATCGTAGCTTTCAAATCACGTGACAGAGAACAGATGAAAAATGAAAATGTGGGTTTTTTCCCATTTCAGTTGTCTTTCTTACTTTGGCTCTTCTCTCGTTTTTCTACTTCCAGTTCATTTTCAGTTTTGATTGATGCCTTCACCCCAGGGTCTCACAGAGCTTTCAATTGTAATTAGGCCTTTGGTACTTTGTAAATCGATTAGCTCCTGATTTAAAGTTTGCCTGCTACATTGCTGTGTGTCTGACCAAAAACTGACAAAAGGCACATCTCAAAATCAGTGGACCAGTGCAAAATCATACACTGTAGCTTTACACTGGAGATCAGAAGGAAGAGCCTTTTCCAAACTGATGCAAGTTTCATAAATTAGTGAGTTTTTTTAGGAAGTAAATGCATACATTTCCTTTTCAGTTTGCCTTATATCTAGTGGGCAGAATTCCAAAGTTGCCTCTGGTATCACTGGCTCTGCAACTGCTTGGCTGGCCACCAAGTGGGTAGTAACACCTCAGGGGTATGCATTTAGTACACAAAATGCATATCACACAGAATTTTGTGGGTCCTGTCACATTAGATCAAATACTGATTTTTTCTGGGTTTTAAAGAAAGTTCTTGTCTCAGTTTGTTTTGTGAATTTCTTTTGTTCTCCCTGGTTCGCTTTTCTCTCTCTCCTTTTCTTGACTACAGCATTACACATCGGATTGTTATCTTCATTTTAGAGATTAAGGCAAAATGTGACAACAGATAGGGTGACTTGACTGAGTGATTGAACAGAGCTTGGAATTCCCATCTCTGATTCTCTGGACACCTGCTGTATTGGTCACAGTACATCTAACAACCAGTGGTTGTAACCAATTCCTCCTCTCAAAATTTGAAATCAGTGCTTGGAAAGTGTTGAACTTGCATAGTCTTACACACAAGGGCCTATCTTGCATTCTGGTTATTTCAGCTGTGCTTTCCCAGCACATCAGCATCCTCTTTAAGGAGAGTTGGAAAATAGATGAATTGATGGTCTCATTAGTATGGCAAACTTATCATTCTTTGAAAAGCAGATTCACAGACATTTGGCCTTTATTGAGGTCTTTCCAAGATTCTTTCTACCTGCTTATCGTAGAACTTCATTGTTGGTGGAGTACAGATACTAATTATTTTCTTTTAGCAGCTGCTCATTTACCACACAAGAAAAGGTCTTTAAACTGCTTCCTTCCTTGGTAATTTCCATCCCTTTTCTCAGGCCTTATATCTCCAGTGATTCCTTGGCTGCATATAATGGAGTTTCCCTGTTTTAAAAGAAAATACAGTTATAGTTTCTGCCAATGGGCTGGCTTGTCCTTTGTCAGTATTTTGTCTTTTTCTGGAACCTTCCAGGCTAATTTTGTCACTTCTTTTTCAATTCTGTAGTGACTTTTTTTGTTGTGGGGTTTTTCAGGTTTTGTTTTTGCTGTTTTTTGTTGGTTTGGTTTGTTTTTTTTTAAATTTACCCCTTTTGAAAAAGAACTTTTTACTCACATACAACTGAAGATTTTGAGTGGAACAGTTTCATGCTATAGTTCTGAAATATGCCGTGAAAGTTCCTAGTTGATTAGATTTTGTAAACTGAGAGGCAAAGATATTGGCAAAGGGTTAACCTAAGTAATATTTGCCACTTTTGGCCACAGTTGTAAGTTCAGTTTTAATAATTCACTCCCTCTGTATATTATGGCAGCCTGAAAAAACCATTGTGTTAATGCCAGTAAGAAAAATTTTAATTTTGATGGCGCGATTCACATTTTTCAAAAAACTGAACACATGCGTGAAAGATGAAGTAATTTCTCTACTGAAGGCATCATGGGAAGTAATTAGATGCTGTTGTGAGACCATGTGAACAGAAGTGATTTCAGGCTCTGTGAGTCAGTGGCTTAGGGCAACAGATGACATAGTTCTTTTTTTTATAGATGTATGTATTATAGATGTATATATAGAGATGTATATCTATATAAATATATATTAATAAATAAATTTGCCTATGTACAGTTTATGCAATTAAGAACTGTGACAGTTTGCTTTACTTTAGACAGCTCTGGTGTCTGTTGGAGAGAGTGACTAATAAAAAAGGTGTAGTAGCTCATTTTGGAACTGCATTCAGTAGCTCACATCAAAAATAAGCAGCAGTGATGTCCAGAGGTCTTTTGAATGCAGGTGAGGAGTACAGTCAGCTAGATTTTAATAAGATCAAATTTAAGAAAATTAAGAGGTTCACAGCACTGGTACAAAGTGCCCTTCTCAACTGCAGTAATATATTGCTGCAATTAACAATTGCTGAGCTCTATAATGAGAGCCTTGTACATGATGAAGTAGTCTTTGGCAATTTTATACGTAGTGACTCTGTGCAGAATCAGAGTATTATATTCCGCAAGAATATTATTTCCAATAGCTAGATGGCTGAGATAAAAATTATCAGCAAGTTTACTAGAAGGGCAGCTTGTTTTGTGTTTCTCTTCCAGGCAGTTTGCTGTACGGGAGAAATAAAAATGGTGAACATCCACAGGGCTCAGAAATTTTCCATTCTTTTTCATAGATCAAACAAGAGAAGGACTAGCATCTGTATTTTCATCATACTTCTTGCGAGCAGTCAGCAGTTTTAAGGTGTGCTAACTTTGATCAGGAGCTCCCCAGTGTACCATTAGTTTCAGTTGTGTGTTCGGTGTCAGTGATATCCAGATTACAGATAGCAGTGGATGAAGAACAGAATAAAATTTAACCCCTTTAAGGGTGCTTAAATGCTCTAGGAAATGCAATTTTCACTTGCAAGTCCACTCAGGAAATCCCAGCTCTGAACACTAAGTATTTTGAATAGTTCCCAGCCCATCGTTTTTACATGTAAAGGCTGAGAGATTGTAGCCTTTAAAATGCTGAAAGTGTTTCAGTGCTTTGGATTGGAATAGTTTCAAACTTCTCTCTCACAGATGGTTGCACTGTTAAGGAATCAGCCTCTCTTAAATCAGGAAATGATGCAATCTATTTTATTACTCTGAGACAGATTTCTGGGGGAGATCCTTTCTTACTCCAAGGCAGATTTCTAGACGAGCAAGCGTTTTTCATCTTTCTATGGGATTTGAAAATTACCTTTCTTTTTCTAACAGCCAACAGAATACTTTCTCATTTCTTTTCAAGCAACATTTTCAATATTTCATTAGTCTTATCAAAAAACGAAATGCTTTGAACTCTGTACTAGATTCACTATTCCAGTGCTTATGAAAATGTAGGCAGGTAAGAATTTCTTCCATGCCTCTGTTTTTTATAGCTGGGATTTTATGCAGTTAAATAAGACCCTGAAAAAGGGTCTGGGAAAACAACATAGATAGTTTCCATATTCTGAGCTTTGAAGATCCCAGTGCTGCTGGAAAAATAATAGGCCTCTGTCTCAAATGGAAAATGTGATGACTTCTGGAATTAATGTATTGTAAAGGGACACTAGAGAGAGAGCAGAAGAAATACTTTTGTTTGAAAATCGTTCTGTACTTTGTGTGTGTGCAAGTGTGCATGCATGCACACTGTAGTGAGGGTTTTTTATAAAGTGTGGGTGACCCAAAAATCTTTTTTTTTTTCTTTATGTGTATCAGTTGTTAAAGGACTAAAGTAAATTCCCACTTTGACTTAGATTTGGTTTTCATTTAAAGTTATGCAAGCTGTTATCCTGTAAGAATAGACTCTAACAATGTCAGTACTTATTTCAGTCCTGTTGAATTTTACATTAATCTTGACTTGCATTCTAGCAGTAGGTAAATTATTTGATCCAAATAAATCAAATTTTTTCAGTTCTTTGCCTTCACCCACACTTTTGTGGTCCATAGTAAAACTGTCCAAACCTAAATCTGTGCTGAGGGGAGAGAGTTACCCTGGATTCCAGCTGTGAGGTAAAACATTCTGCACAGGAGTGTTTTACTGAGTATTGTACGATGAAGTCTTGTTTCATAGTTCAGGTGTTTTTTAAGGAGTCACTGCAGTACAAATGATAAATAATCCTTGCCATAAAGTGGAAATGAGGCATATTAAACTGGATTTATGGGAAACACGAGCCTGTTAAGGATAATTTCGTATGTCTGCTGGAATTTGCATTTTGCAAGGAGCTGTCAGGGCCGGTACAGCACAGCAGCACACTGCCCTCCACTGGGGCCTGCCTAGTCACGACCACCCCTCTAACACAGCCGGCTCTGAATGCAGTATTTCTTTGATTTGTTTAAGAGGTTTCCCCCCCTTAAAAATAAAATCAAATAGAAAAACCCCAAAACAAACCAACCAAACAAACTAAAGCCTAAACTGAAAGCAGGAGACAAGAAAAGGCCAGATCTTTTGTACAATTATTTGGGGAGATCCCTCAAAAACCCTCTGAGGAGGAAGGTGCATGAAGACTTCTAATTGTAGGCTGAAGCCAAGCTAAGTAAGTGGTGAATATTCACAGGGGTTAGTTGGTTCTGAATTCTGTTAGTTGCATAAGCAGAACCGTTATCCAGAGGCAATGGCAAAAAGCTTCTTTACAGGATCTCTACCCAATTAATACAAGTGACATAGCTGAACATCTATTACAGAGTTAGAGTTATACTGGCTTTTAAATAACATTGTTTTGCAGACAAGTTGGAAAAAGATCGGTACTTTGAAGGTACAATGCATCACTGAAGGATGGACTGCAATTTTTAACTTTATTTTTTAAAAATAAAATAGTTGGGATTTTCTAAAATAAAAGTTACTCTAGTTAAGAGATTACTTGTAGAATAGACTGGCATCTCAGCTGAACATCCTTATGCTTCTGATGTTGGGTAAATTGTTGGAATAACTGGCTGAAACTTCCAGAGAAAGCTATATTTTTAACTCTTCTTGAATTTTTGGCAGGGTTGACTCAGCATTTAGTTACAGACTACAAGCAAGTTGTAAAACTTCTAGAAGAAGGAATAGCTAAAAGGTATTTTATATAACAAACCAGCTCCATCTGTATTTAACACATCTTCCACTGTGTGTTAATTTCATTGATGTTTATTGTACTGACCATGTCGCCAATGCTCTGTCATGACAGGGTGTCAGATGTGCTGATCCTGCATAGAACGTACACATAAGATGTTATGTATCCTCATATTACCCACAGCAAGAGCTATAAGCGCTCATGAAGTTGTTTCTTCAAAACTGATCCCATACTGACTTACCCACAAAATTCAACCATCTGTCTGTGATAAAAGATGCAAGCCAAGAAAACATTTTGCTGTAAACAGACATCTGTTTTTCCCCTTCACTTGCTCACAACACTTCAGACTGCATAGCTTTCAACTGACTTGTTAGTTTAATTTAGTTATCTAAAACTGCTGAAAATATAGTGTATATTTATTTATTTTCCGGAAGTATTTGGTTTATAATTATTTAGTTTAATTTCTATTAATATTTTTAAAAGTTCTTAGTCCAAAACCATGTGCATTTGCTGTGAGAGAACTGTGGGATTTGGCACAATGGTGAAGACAATGATTTTGGCTCTCTTTAGTCAAGAAAGTTTTTTACCTTCTCAACAAGAAGCCTGGAACATCTTTACAACTGCCATTACAGCAATGGAAAAAGTTATATTTGAAAGGATCCTCCAAATGCAAATCACAGTTCTAAAACTGATATTAAGTCTTAAGATAGTCAATATTTTAGAATAACAATGATGCTGGGAAGTAAATAAAAACTGAGCTGCATCATTACAAAAAACATAGAATATAGATCAGGATTAAGTTTTGTTGCTTCTTCTTGTAGCAATCAATAGATGCAGCTCTATGATAAGAAGATACTATTTCAGAATAACAAAATTCCAGTCTGTCTACTAGTTTAATCCTACAGTTGTCTCATTGCTAAGGAAATTGAAGATGTAAAGAAAACTAAATCAGAGGTGCAATATTTTGTCTGTAAGTTTTTATGATGCTGAAGTTTCCAACTATGTCATTTGCATGAAACAAAGCAACAACTTCTTTTTCTGAGTATTTCTTCCAAAACTTATTTGGAATATACAAGAGACTCTTGCTTTCTTATAGTCCTTATTTTTATTAAATATTCTGCAGAGTATTTATTAGCACATCATAAATACAATCAAACTAATCTAAAACATTCTGCAGTCTGGGAAATTATGCCAAATGAACATCAGCAGGATGTTAGGGATAAAGAAAGTGGTGAACAGGTTGCAATTGCCCCATATGGCTGGAGGCAGGAGAGGAGCAGATGAGGAGCAATGGCTCCAGGTCTGACTATACAGGAAAGATAGGAGGGGACTCTGCCCTTGCACATGGATAGTGCCTTTCATGGGGCAGAGAATATCCTCTGTACTAATAGCAATCAGAGTTTACTGAAGGCATTTTTTTCTACCAGGTGGTTTTATCAGGTCATTTCCAGCCCTGCTTTGGGCACACCTGCCCATTATAAAATAAACAAATATGATTTTCAACATGCAATCATTATTTTTGTTGTTACTCTCAGTGCTATTGCTATTTTTTTTTTTCTCCTGACACTTTACAAGACTCAGTTTCAAATGTTTAAGATTAAAATTTTTATAACGCAGCAAATACAAATTTCTGAAGATACAGTCCTGGTGCTGTAAACAACCAGTGAATCTAGATAATACTATCAGACCAGTTAATAATATTAAAATGTACAACACACACCATGACACAATAGAATATATGAAAAACTAACACATACATTCTTCCATAAAATGTTTAAATGAGTTGTGTGTAGTTGAGATGTGAACTAGCCTTCCAATTATCTTGTGAATTGTTGGAAGTGAGAAGTGAGTACTAACAATTTCTCCTCCAAATCCTGAGGCATTTTCTCTTTCTCTTTTGCTTTATAAACTTTGGTGCTGTTCCCTTATATTCTCTGCCCACTATAGAGCTATTTTCTGTCATCTGCCCTTTACCTAATTGCCTTCCTCTCCAACATCTGGAGACTAGTTTATGTTCCCCTGCTACCTCAGCTTAGGCTCACAACCTCTAGCTTTTGGCAGTGCCTGCTCACGTGGCTGTGGAGGAGGTGTAGGAAGCAGAGAACACAAGGGAGAAGATTCCTGGCTTTACCCGCATGCTCTGGATGCTCAGTAGTTTTCTGCTCTTTAGTGCAACTGGTCTCTGCAATACTGGGCTCGTAAAAAATTACAGCTGGGCTCGTAAAAAAACCATGGTGCCACTGTCCTTTTCTGCACTACTAAAGTTACCTACTGTTGTTGAGGGTAGGCTTGGCAAAACTGATGCTAAGGCTGCACATATAGCTGATATTCAAGGCAAGCTACAAGAGCGACATAAGAAAAAAATCTGTGACCTGGCTTCTGCCCTAGGCAAAATCCTTCTTTCTTTGGGTTTGTCTAATTAAAACAACAATAAAGAAAGTAGAACTTCCGAAAGTTTGTGTTACAGAGACAGTGGGACGGTGCTGCTTCTCCTGCTCCTGTGCCTGGCACTCGCTTGCCAGAGTGCAGTGGGTCAGAGCACTAGAGCTGTGTGACCCATCTGTCCATGCCATAAAATCAAGCGAGTGCCACACAGTGAATTACAGTATTCATTTAGTACTCATGTGGGTAAACTGGTTAATCTCACTGGATTCCTCTAAGAGTGTAAAAGAACTGTGTCAGCCCTTTGACATAAAAGACCCCCAGAAGTGGGGTAGGAAGCTTTTTGGACCCTTAGAAAGTGCCAAGGAATAAAAATGGGGACAATATGGAGAAAATGTGCTGGGCTGGTACATTCAGTGGTGTTGGGGTGGGCTGTTTGATGCTGTTGCTGGCTGTACTTCTCTGCTGTGTCCTATGCTTATGCAACAGCTTACGCCTGTGTTGTAAAGCTGCTTTAAGGTATTTCTTCAGAGTGCTGCAGGTGGACAGAAACAGCTCTAATTGATCTTCAGTTTCTGCCCTTCCAGGTTCTCTGCCAAATGCTCTGTGATCAGATCCAAGAATGCAGCCTACCATGTTCTCTAAGTTTCACATTCCTTCATCTTCACTTATCTGCTGTATTTGTTGTTTTTTTATTTCCCTGAATACAGGGAAGTAACCCTTTGTATTTGAATGGTTTGTTCTTCTTTCTAGAATCACAGCAGCTACACATATTCACAGTGCCAGCAGCAGATCCCATGCTATCTTCACCATCCACTACACTCAGGTTAGCTAAAAATAATTCAACTTCCTTTTCACACTCAAAAGCATTGTTCACTGTGTTGTGAATTGTTTACTTGTCTTTGTTTTGTGCTGTTCGTAATAATCTGACTGGAAGCTGTTACTTATTTCCTTTGGATCACACTGCAGATGTGTTACACTTCCTACACAGCCTGATGTGCTGAGTGTTTACTGAAGTATTCTGTTCCTTTGTGCAAGCTTATAGTCAGAAGTGATGCCAAAGGCTCAATTTAAAAAGAAATGTTTTCAGTTTTAATCAGCTCTTTGGAATGCAATACCCCTTCTAGAATGCTGTGAAAATTGCATGGGAATATGTCTGAAGTTATGTTTTGTCACATTTGTTTAAGACGCTTAATTGAAGTATAGCATTATTTTAACACCAAAATTTTGTATCTGTCCAGCTTTTTAGATGTCCTTGTATTTTAGCATTTGGCATCCAGTACTCTCCCAGAGACAATGCAGCCTTTCTCTGGAGGAGTTATATCCTTCCCTGGCAGGGAACTCGTTTAGTGATCCAATAGACCTTTTCTATCTCACACTTCTAACATCCTGTAATCACAGAACATTTTGGGATATTTTTCTGTGGTTTCACAAAAGACCTTTGGAATACATTAGTGGAAAATAACTCTGCAAGGTCTACAAGAAAGCTTTTCACAGGCACTAGGCAGTAAAGTTTTTTTTCAAGAGGAAATTGGCATAAGAGGGTAGTTTCTCTGTCCGGTGAGAAAGCTATTGAGTTAATGGTTTGAACATAGAGGTTCAAGGTCACAAAGAGAGGCAGTGAGACAGCCATATGTACAACTCAGTTTCAAACGAAAGAGCACATCAGTTTTATTTTCATTCATTAATTAAGAGGAATAATCTTCCTTATTTGTGTTTTTCTCTCCAGGCTATATTGGAGAACAACCTCCCCTCTGAAATTGCAAGCAAGATCAACTTAGTGGACCTTGCAGGCAGGTAATAATATATTGTGTTCAGTTCTGGGCCACTCAGTT
>VZRE01010345.1:103449-186620 GCA_013396775.1 Cephalopterus ornatus | reverse complement strand
ACCCAGTGCTGTTTTGCTCTGCTACTGCTCGCCAATACATTACGGACTGGTTATCCTGATTGGCTTTTGGATTTCCCTTATTCGCGTCTATAACAAGATCAACTTTCCCCTGCAGCTGAACAAACCGTTCTCTGCCTTCCTCTCCCTCAGTCTTTCCATCTGGAAAAATGAAGACATTTGCATCTGTACTCTGGGTGCCTGTGCTGTGCATATAAATCATGCTTGTAAAAATGATTTGAGAAGGAAAAGTTGAGTATTTCTGATTTAATGCGTTTATTTATATGTTCATGGAAAAAACCAAAAAAACAACAAACCCCATAAACCTGAGACCATTCATCAAGGATCTGATCCAGAGTCCATGAAATTAATTTTCCTTAAGTTTATGGCCCAGGCACCTCAGGCCTGATATTAAACATGAAGGAGGTCTCATTGCAGCTCCAGATGAACATCTACCAGGTATCACAACAGAAAATATAATAGCAGCAGCAGGCTCAGCTATCCTCCCCCTCCAAACCACATCCTAGTCCAGTATCTCTGAATGCTACTACACTGAGTAGCGACAGCACCCAAATTAGCACTTCCTAGTACAAAAGACTACTACACCCCTCAGACAGCATCATCCTGGTTCATGTTCCCACTGCTCAAACTAGAAAACCTCTAACTAAGTGGCTAAAACTCTTCCTAAACTCCAGACTGCTCAGTCTTCACATGTATAAGGCCTGTGATTTTTTTCTTTTCAGAGACCTAAAGGAATGAGGAGCCTGAATTAAACTCAATTTCAGGAGGATTTTTCACTTTGGTGAATGTAGCTGTAGGAGGAAGCAGTTTCTTGTAAGAGGCACAGCCATATAGTTTTGCCTTGCTGAAAAGCAAGTGTTTTTTAAAAAAGTTGAGGTTTTTCCTTTCATCTCCTTTCTCATGCTTCAGGAGGTGACTTAATTTTCCAATGGGCACATCACAGCAGCCTGGTAACCTTCCATGCTTTGACAAATCTAAAGTTCCTGCTCCTGAAGGAGTCCCCTCTAACAAATGCAGTGGCTTCTGCCTGGGAGAAGTCTCAAAACAAGATCCAACTTGTCTGCAATTCTTTTCTTCCTGAATAAAAATTCTCTCCTGGAAAACGTGAACTTCCTTCTGAAGCTTTTCAGTTCACTGAAGACTGGGGAAGAAGTAATGTCACAGCATTGGGAGACCAACACTACATCTGCATAATGTACCTGTTTAAACTCCTGCTGCTTCCATGTCACCAACACTCCTGGCTCTCCTTGCTGAGGATGCATTTCTTACTGTGACAGCATTGCCATTCACAGGTAAGAGTCTTAAAAAATGATGGCTGTCCATGGAATACACCCAGATAACCCCTGGTGCCCACCAGAAATACCCTGCACAGTCCCAACCTCACCCCCAGCACGAGCCTCCTTTGTTCCAGCAGCACGGGAGCATCAGAGATGCTGAGCATCTTCATCAGAGCCCTGCCTTCTCCTCACTACTGTTAAACACATTAAAAACAAGCTGAATTTGTTGGTAGAGCAATGCAAAGGGGCCCCAGCCTCCTGCAGCTCCTGATGCACCGTTTGCCCTTCACCCAGACTGTCTCCAACGGGCAGCTGTGTCTGTGTAAATGAGGGTTTATGGCTGTGCTGCTGCTCAGCACGGGGGACATTCCCTCTTACTGGAGTTCCTCCGGCACACGGAGCATGACTGCACTGGAAATGAGATGTGCCTTGTCTCCCTGCTCTCCACAAAATAATGACTTCATCCAGGAGGACTTAAGTCCCCCAAATCCCCCCTGAGTTTGTGTACAGAATGCCAAACTTTCACACCCAACATGCACGACCCTTAATGTCCAGGTTACAGGGAAGCCAAAACCATGCATGGAAAGGCTCTGAATCTTCAGACATCTGACCATGGATATAACTACAAGTACGAGTACTGCAATTCTAATTATACGCATACATAAATTTAAAACCTTATGTTTTCTTCAGCTGCAAACCAGTATTTCTTAGTCCCATTTAACTGAGATGAAAACCTGTTTGAACTTATTTATTTCAGAGCCAAAAAGAATTAGGAAAAAAAACCTTGTAGATTACTGCTTTCCAATGGTATCATGTTTAAACCTAAAAGATAATTTAGTGAAAGAAGAAGTCATTTTTAGTGATATATACAGTAGTATTTTTCTCTTCCTCAAACACACTTACAAAAGCATGAAGCAGAGTTTCTCACTTGCTGGCTGGACCCACGGATGTTGCACATGGGTGAGATGGGTGGCTCACTACTCAGGAGCCCAGCACGGACTTCCCTAAGCCCTGCTGGGTTGGGGAGAAGGACAGAGCCCCACATTCCTCCTCAGCTCTGCTGGGCTACAACAAGGCCTGGCAAAACATGGGAGAACAGGAGAGTCTGGAGTTGCAGGAAGCCAGGGTGAGTGTCTGTGCCTGTGACCTTCTCAAAGCGACAGTGTCTCACCCCCAAACACCCTCTGCTCCACCGGTGCCACGCCACTGACACCTCTAAGTCTGCTTAAAGACACTCTGGATTTAGATGCCAATCTCATTCCACCCCCCAAATCTGTTGACCAGGGGACCTTCACAGTGTACAAAATTTAGGTCCAAATTCACTGTTTTTATACCATCCCTTTTCTACAGCACAGAAACACCGCTGACATTCATATCAATGAGCATATGACAAGTCAAGGTGTTTCTCGTTCTGTTTATAAGAATTCCCACAAAACAGCACTCTGGCTATGAATTTTAACTCGGCTTATGACTTCAGTGTATTTTTCAGCCCTTTACTTCCAGCTGTTTGTAGAAATTAAAAGCTCCATAAGCCCACTGTCTCCAAACCAAACTGCTGTGCAAAGCCTAAAAGCATCGACTATGTTTCTATGACTTTTTGAGAAGCAGCTCATCTGAGACCTTAGGTTTTTACATGGGAATCTTGCAACTTCCTGCCCTGGTGCTGGTGGCAGCTCCAATTTCTGCTTCCCTTGTTCCAACCATTCCATGGCTTCGAGGGAACACGGTCAAACCAAACCAAAAGCAGTTTCGAGTAACTGGTACTTGGGAAAACCAGCCCCAATTAATACCGCATTAAAACAAAAATATATTAATCTACTATCATTAATCTAAGGTCTTTTAAACCCAACGACCCTGACAGGTATTAACAAAGTTGTTGTAAAAAACATATTAAGCCCAAGAAATGCATTACATATCCTAAGAGATATATGAAAACAAACTCAGCCCCCTAAGTGCCAGCCAGCCCTTACGTAAGCACAGAACACCTACAGACCCAGGCCAGTGCAAGGGCTGTGCTTTGGGAACTCTGCTGAGAACCTATTCACATGTGTGTCCCACGAATCCACACCTTCCTATGGTCAACACAGCCAGGAGATTGATTTTTTTATAACCCTGGAACACACTCATGGTTTGCATAAACCCCTCCTTTCCCAACTGCATCGATTGCAGCGATGGAACCGAAGGGTTTCGCCTCCCCAAACATTCTGCTCCTTCTGCTGTAGCGTTGTTTATTGTTCTGGTGATTTATTTAAAAGCAGATACACAAAGAGGAATAAATACAACCAGCAACAAAATCACCAGAAATTCACCCGAAGGGATTCAGGGTGGGCACGGGCTTGATTAACTAAATGCAAATAAGAAACCTGAACCCACAGCCCGGAATCAATGCGAGCCATCTACATAACACAGCACATCAGCTGCGATGATTAACATCCTTATTTTTCTGCTGAGAACTTGATATGCATTTCTAAGGATGAAACACGACATTCCCTTATTTCCAGCAAGTTAAATGGATAGCTCTGCCTTGAAAAGCCTGGGTTTCTATCATTAGCAGGGAAGCAAAACCTTTGTACATGACTACTTCAGGCAGAACAGAAAGCTGTTTAATTAGAAAATGTCATCTGCTGCACCCACAACGCCTTGTTTTGCCCCCCCCAGCCCAATACGTGCACAAACAGAATTTATTAATATTCCCTCTGCCGCCAGCCCGATACATTAAACCATGATACATTAAATCATCTCCGTAGCGAAGCTCCTGCTGCAGCAACTTCTGCACTGCATCATTCACCTACCTCTGACTTCATTGTTCCGCGGGCCGTGGATAAATAAAATCAAACACCCAGGTGGAGCTGTGACAGTTCCCTTTGCGGAGGATGTGCAGCACTGACAGGGAGAGCTCCAGCCGGTCGCGCCGGGGATGGAGCTGGGTCAGTCCTCGCCGGGAAGCGCAGGAGTGACGGATATTCTGTGCTGCTCAGCACATTTACCTCACCCCGCCGAGATGGGCCGGACCTTGGAGCTCCTGCTCAGCAGCTCCAGAGCTCCCCGAGCCATCCCTGTGCAGTTGTGGCGAGCAAAGCAATCGCACTGCAAGGTCAGGGCCCTCCCCAGCCCCGCCACACGGAGCAGCAGCTCCGGCAGCACACGTGAGGCTCTCGGAGATGATGATGCTACGTGTGCCTTCCCAGAACTGAATCACTTCCTAAATTCGAGACTAATTCTCAGGTTATTCGCTCAGCCCAAAATGGAGCAGATTAGCAATTTACAACTCAAAATTTGGAACAAGATGATGCAGAAGCATCAAAATGCTGAACCATAACTTTCCTGCCCAAGCAGAAAGTATTTTATCTTCTAACTGGAATTTTATTCATGATTGTGTTTCCTCTGGATTATCCTCCTAAACGTCACTAACCAGACAGAATAGGTATCAGCCTCTCCAAGCTGCCACAGTATTCCTTGAGCCCTGCCCATTCCCCTGCCAGACTTTTGCAAGGCAGTGGAAGGGCTGAGGTTGTGTAATGAGTTGGCTGGGGCTGACTGGGTGAGGGCATCCATCCTCCTCTCTGTTAGACCCCACGAGCCGCAAACTGATGCATTTTACACTCTGGGAACAGCTCAGCACCTCTGAGTCAAAAAATTATGGGTCAGGCTTCTCCAGCCTTCAGAGGAAACAACCTTCCCTCACCTCTTCCTTTCTGCAGAACAATCTCCTTTAACACTGAACTGCTTGTTCTGGGTTTGTTGTTACTGGGGCAGTTCAATACATGTCGAAATAAACCCCAAAGCACAGGCTGGATCACTGATGGTTCTTGCTGTAGGGCAGCCCAAGGTAGTTTAGGTTTTAAAATCAGGGATTACATAAAAAAGCAACACTGTTTACACCCGACTGGTGAAACTTGAGCTAAGCTTTCACTTAAGTCCATGTGCTCTTTAGAACAGTCTCAGCACAGACTCTGCCAAGCCAGCCCCAGCGATGCTCACACATTGCTGTGGTTCAAACAGCAGCAAATCACAGACATGGGATGAAAAAAAATAAACCAGCATCCGTCCAATCAACTAACAGATCTTTTCCACTATTTCCCCAGAGGATTTGATATCCCTTGAAAAGGAAAAATTTTGAACAAAAATTTCTCCACTACTTTTCTGGAGTTTTGCAGACAGATGTGGAGGCAGATCAGGAGCTTCATACTGGGAGTATAATACCCAGAAACAGTATCTCAAGTACTACATGCAGCTCTTCCTACCTGTCACATCTGTACAGCACGTGTTCCGATGGGATCCCACTGCATCATCCTACAGACTGCATTTAGCCAGGGGTAAGGAACTACCCTAATCCTTTTCCTAAAACTGAGAAGGAGTTTCTGTTTACTGCTTCACTTCTTACTAGACCCCTCAGATCATAAAACCACCGTTATTTCACTCAGCTCTGTTAGTTTTCTGGGATGACACTACTCATGGTTACTTCCAAAGTCTGTTGACTGAGGAGGACTGGAAGCTCTTCCAAGAACTGGGAAGCACTGCAGAAGTGTAATTCAGGAGTGACAGACAAGGTGTTCCCCTTGTGACAAACCACACAGTAAATCACCTGAAAGCCAGGCTGTCACCCTCCAACTCCTGTACCAAACCCCACGTCATCTGTAGGCCATTGCCCCTCTTCCCTATCTTTTGTGCTCACTCTCCCCTGCTACCTCCTCAGATGGGAAATTTTTCTGGTTTGCTGTCACAGGGATGTGTTCCCTCCCATATCACTCCAACCTCTCAGTTCTCTGCAGGGATGGATGGAGCAGGTGCTTTTTAGGAGACAGAAAGAGCACTTTCCAAGGGCCAGAGTGCTGATGTGCGTTTTGGGATAAAGCCCTTGTGCAGCCAAGGGAGCTCCCTGCAGGGAGATGGTTCAGTGTGGTTCAACATGTAAACATGGGCACACAAACCCAGGAGGACAATAATTCCACTGGGACAGGAAATCCAGAAGGACTAAAAGGATACACGAGCAGGCCTGTGTGTTTGGCTCCTGTCTCGCGTTCCTCATCATTCTCAGCTATTCCTTTGGCATAAGTCCAAGCTCTCCCGTGCAACCAGGATCTCTTAACTGCCTCCCTACGTGAGATCCCTCTGTTAGATGGCAGTGTGTCCAGACAGACACTTGCCAGCCTGTTCCTGCCTGGAAGTGATCTGTGACAGGTTCCCCTCTTCATCTTTGCCATGTAATTTGTCACCGAACACAGAAAGCTCTCTCTCTTCCGGGGTTCAAGGTCAAAACACACACAAACCAAAATGCTAGGCAGAGCTGAGGGATCATGCAGACTTAAGGAACCTCCTGCAACCAGGCCTTGTGCCACTGCCTCTGGAATGGCATTCCAGTACAGAGGGAAAAAAGAACAGGAAAAACAACCCTAAACTGAAAAATCTGAGTGTGCTGCCTCTCCAAAATCAGAGAATTGTTAAGGTTGGAAAAGACCCCTAAGATGAGCCCCACCAGAGGTCCTTACAAACTTGCTTCAGCTTTCCCTGTGGAAAAAATGGAGATGATTTCCACTCCCTTCTGTTAAGCACTTCTGAGATTTTCAATGCAAAGATGCCGGGTAAGTGCAAAACATTACTGAAATACATATTGGTAACAACAATTTATATCACTGTCACAATAATTCAAACAAAAAGACTACCAAGGTTGCACAGTTCCAGACCAGCTGGAGCTGGTGTGAGGTTGTGGAATGAGCTGGCTGGGGCTGCCTGGAGGAAGGTATCCATCTTCCTGCTCCTTTAAACCCCACGAGCTGCAGGGCTGATCCAATTTACGCTCTGCTTTAGCTTCTTTGTGTTAATTTTACTGCACTGCTGAAGTTGTTTGGGGAGATGGATTTACTGATTTACTTTTCCTTATGTGTTCCACTTCAAGCTTCCCAATAGTTCCATGGCCTCAGCCTGTTTGAAAGCAAATCAGTGATGTCACTGTGAGGATTTTGACCTTCAGAGACAGAAAACCTCCCACTGTGCAGCTCAGACACCTGGGATTAGGCACAGACACATAAGAAAAGCAGCTGGAGCATGAGGAGTCCAAAAGGGCTCTGTAGTCCCAGGAAAAGGAGTGTTGGCAGAAATACTGATAAATGGTGAGTGAATGACACTGAAGTGGCTGGTTTGCTCTTACATAGTATCATTTGCACCTCTGACATGAGCTCAAAGTCCAGCACCACCTCATGGGGAGTCTCCCTGAAAGTCAAAGCAGACAAAGCGCCACACCACGTAATGACCTCACTTTTATTCACCTCTGTAAACTCGGGGAAATACTAATAAGCATTTCTCAGAATTATCCTTGTCCTACACCAGACCTGTAGACAAGATAAGGAGCCAGGAAGTTCCTCCTTGACTGGCTGCAGGTCGAAAACCGCAGCCAAAAGGGCATCAATCTGAAATGTGCTTCCTTTCTGCACTCGGGCTCACCCAGCTCACCTGCACAGCTCCCACCCCGTGTGCTGCCACATCCAGGGCTGGGACAGGGGCCAGAGGGACCATTTTGGTTCTCTTTAGCCCCACGGAACAAGATCCCCAGAGAGGCCCTCCTGACACCACCTCAGGCAGGTGAGCACAGACAGAGCCCATGGCCAGTGGTATTTTGTATTGTAACACCTGCTAAGGAAACAATTCCAAGCTTTCCCAAGGAGAACACATCCTGTAACAGCACTGCCTTGTCTCCAAGCAGCCCAGCAAGCCGAGGCACCTGCTGTGCTATCAGTTCCCACTGCTGCCTCTGCACAAAGCAGGCGACCAAACCATTCCAACACCCACTTGTTTTCTTGGGAAAACTTGGTCTTGAGCATTGGATCATGGCCAGACATTGCACTGGTTCTCCAGTACAACTACTGCATTCCAGAGCCAAAATACTCCAGCTTACCCCGTTAAATTCAGCAGTGCAGTGCCTGGACTGAAGGTACCCAGACTGAGATGGATTTAACAGCTTGGAGGTGAAGTGTGAGGTGTCCTGGCTCCAGTGCCTGACAAGGATGTTTCTCCAGCTCATAAATACAACTGCAAAAGGTCTTGGCACCCTCCTGAATTAAGACAAACCTTTCCTATATATTCCATAAGCATATTAATAAAAACAGATAAAACTCTAAGCAAATGTTACCTGCTGGCTGCAACAATTATGACCTCTAAGAGTTACAGGGGGAAAACAAATTCACTCTCAAAGAGTAATTTATTTTCACTATCATTTTTTCACCAGAATCTCATGGGATTTAATTTTTAAGATAAATTCAAACCAATTTTTTTTCTCTTCTGGATTAATGGCTGCCAAAACAGAGCTGAAGGGAACCTGTATGTGCTGTCACACACAGTGTGATTTCAATTACCTTTAGAATAATGCCCAGGCAAGTGGGAAGAAATTACTACATAGAAGGCTGGAAATTAGAGGAGAGACGGAGCGGTTTTAGCTATATTCTTGGCAATAATTCAGCCTCAGCAATAGAGATATGCAAGAACAGCAAGCCAGATAATTTCATTGCTGCTTTCTGTGCAAACAGGAATGAATCCTGTACACTGACACCTTCCAGCTCATCTGCAAAGAGGAGAAACTGCTGGGAACTGCAACAAAACTCAAACAGTGCTGGGCGGCATGAAACCCAACATTTTTGGGAAATAGAGAGATATGTGTGCTGTTCCTTCTGTATATTTTAATTTTCATATTGGCCAGTTTAGCTGCATTTTTAGAAGCAATAGCAGGCGACCATGTGCTGTGGGGGTGCAGCTCCATGCAGAAGCTGCTGTGCTGCTGAAGGTACCTTTGTACCTTGCTTTCCCCTCCTGGGGTTTGGTGATGTGCTTCAGTAAAAGCTGCTCTGCAGACAAGGACTCTGGTGCTGCTATGACACCTGAAATGGTATCAAACATTCCACACTGCAGAGAACAAGCTGCCAACCATCCCAGCACCGACCGAGGGAGGAGGCAGCAGCCGTTAGCACCAGCTGTATTTCACAGGTGTGGAAACTGAGGCAAAAAAAAAGAAGTCAGAGGCAAGAATTTGGGTTAAAAATGGAGAATCACTGCACATCCCATTAATTCATTAAAAATAAACCCCAAACAAGTGTTTCAAACGCTGAACAGCCTTAACAGCGACAGCAGGATAATCCTGAGGCTGGTTGGAGTTTGTACCCTGTAGTTAACAACTACATTTTTAGAGACACCTTCTTACCTGCAGCATATGGGTGATGTGGGGCATTTCCCAGGGATGAGAACGATTCCTACCCCCATTGTTTGGGATGAGGTCCCTTTCCAGAAGAGACCAATTTGTCTGTTTATGGGTAAAGCCATTGGTTTCCTTCAGTCAGAGGCTGTCACAGGCTCTTGTAACATCATCATCATTGGCTTTGCAGAGACATTTTTTGTCATTTTGCTGTAGTTTATTTGATATATGTTCATTCCTTTAGTGATGCAGCCTCAACCCCATTCTCCTTATTTCCCAATTGGAAGTTTAATTGCTGGCAGGGCACACATTGAGGGGAAGATAGAGACAATGAAGACAAGCCTGACTGCAGTCATTGCACACAAGGATCAGAGTAATCATAACCAAACCAGCCCTGGGAGTAACAGAACACTGGCATGGCGTTAGAAAATAATATACTTGGAAAGCTAAAGCAGATTAAGATCTTGGCACAATTATATTTTAAGAAATCCATCAGAGAGTGAGCTGGTAACACTCTCAATGCAGTGTGAGTTGGGATCTAATGTAAGACAAGTTGTTTACCATGAGGGAGGTGAGGCCCTGGCACAGGTTGCCCAGAGAAGCTGTGGCTGCCCCATTGCTGGAAGTATCCAAGGCCAGGTTGGATGGGGCTTGGAGCAACCTGGGTGAGTGGAAGGTGTCCCTGCCCAGGGCAGGGGTTGGCACTGGATGGGCTTTAAGGTCCCTTCCCACCCAAACCAGTCCGGGATTCTTTAAATTAGGTACTTATATCTGGCTTAGTGCTAGCAGACCTTGTTTCTAAATATCCAAGTCTTTTGCAAAGGTTTAACCTTTGTTATTTGGTTGATCTCTACTTAGTTCTTTCTTACTGAGACTGATTAGTCTCAGTAAACCATTCCTCCCTCCTCACTATCCATGCTCCAGGATCCCCCTGAAGAAGGGTAATTCCAGGACTTCTCTTTCCACCTCTGAGAGTGTGCTGTATTTTACAGTCCCTAATGTAGTGCTTCCCTGTTGCAGATCCCAGCTCCCCGTCTCTCACCTGGCTGTGCTACAGAGCTCACTTACACTGAAACCCCGGGGGATTTTCCACTGTCACTTCACACGGTGCCTTTCCCATTCCTGCTGCTCCTGTCCCCTCACAGGGCCGCTCCCTGTCACACTGCATTTGGTCCCAGCGCCTCGTCTCTTCTCCCCAGGGCTTTTGGAAGGCTCTCAGCAACCTTCCTTACAGGTATTGCACCTTAAGTGCTCCCCGAAATTAAAGTTACTCCTGCTGCTCTTGATTTGTTCTGATTTCTCTTTTCACTCAACAAACCACCTTGGCAACCACGTCTGGAACACGCTGATCATGGTTATGCTTTATTTTTTAACTGAAGGAGGGGCTCTATTTCAGCTGTACCATGAGGTGCTTCCAACACAAGGTAATGTGCCTTGCTTAGAGAAACACTCCACTTCCATATTACTCAAGAAAACAAGGTGAATTTGATGCTTTTCTCCAGTTTCGAGCTATGTCATCTGGGTTTCTTTGTTTTGGTTTTTTTTTCCCTTCTACACTTATGGCAACAAACAGCAAAATCTAGATTTAATTTTTAAGACATCTGCATATATAACTACAGCTTGTTAAGGATTCCCAGCACAGCCTGTTCACTTGTGTCTCCTCAGAACTGGTCCAGAATCCAAGTCACAGAAAATCATCTGTAGAACCTGCAACTCATGAATACACAGTCATGACTGATATGAAATTTTAATACTTGACTGTGACTAAATGAGATAAGCATATTACAAAGAAGGAGGTTCATAATAAAATTCATTTTCCAAGGTCCCTTTTGCAAAAGACAGCTCATCTCTTTCACACAGAGAAGAGCACTTGGAAATGAAAAAAAGGGTTTGATTCTCAATCATTCAGATTTGCTTTCTTTGTTGTTGAGATTTTCAGTCTTCTCTGTTTTTAACTAATTTGTTCAATGAAAAGGAGGCTCGGATGAAGAACAGCCCAAAGATAAAATGTGCAAGGGAAATAATGCCTTAAAATAAAAAAAAAAAAAATTAAAGCTCAATGCGAATTTTCAAATGTTCTTACAAACAGCATCACCTCTGTAAAAAACTGGAACGTGCACTCGGGGCTGAGCTCTGCTCTGCTGAGACCCCCCTGCAGAGCTGCCCCCAGCTCTGGGCTCCAACAGCACGAGGACGTGGAGCTGCTGGAGCAAAGCCAGAGGAGGGACATAAAAATGCTCTGAGTCCTGGAGCCCCTCTGCTCTGGAGCCAGGCTGGGAGAGCTGGGGGGGGGGGGTCACCTGGAGAAGGGAAACTCCAGGGAGACCTGAGAGCTCATTCCAGGGTCTAAAAGGGCTCCAGGAGAGCTGGAGCGGGACTGGTGACAAGGGCTGGAGGGACAGGACACAGGGAATGGCTTCCCACTGCCAGAGGGCAGGGAGAGATGGGATACTGGGAAGGAATTCTTGGCTGAGAGGGTGGTGAGGCCCTGGCACAGGTTGCCCAGAGAAGCTGTGGCTGTCCCATCCCTGTAAGTGTCCAAGGCCAGGTTGGACGGGGCTTGGAGCAACCTGGGCTATGGCAGCTGTCCCTGCCCATGGCAGGGGGTGGAACTGGATGAAATTTAAGGTCCCTTCCAACCCAAACCATTCCACGATTTTATGACAGAAGGCCCAGCAGTCTGATGACACAAAGTTTGATTACAGCAAAATTAGTCAAACCTTATTATGATTTGGAAGACAGAAGTCCAGCCATGGAGGATGAATTACATGTTGTCTGATAATATCTTTATCTTGGGTGGCCTTTTTATTATGTGGATATTATAAGAAGGACATTTTTGTTTACTACGGGATAGTTTTAATCCCACCAAGTGATCCATGAAGAAGTGCAGGCCTTATGTCTACTCAAGCTCAAAACTTGGTAGGCAGCTGGACAATTATTTGGATTGTTTGACTTGACCGGAGTCATGGATAGTTCAAGGGAACCACATTATCTACAAGATAAATATTTTCAAGAAAATATTTTCAAATATTTTCTCCCCTTTTTCCAGATAAGGCACATGAGATGGGGGGTTATGGTAACATTTTGACGTGTCTCTGAGCTGTTAACACAATGACATGGATCAGGCAGCTGTTCTGTCTGAAAAAAAAGCCAACTAAAACTCATCCCTCACCACATCTTTCTGGTTTTTAGGGTGGTTTTTTTTAGGTTTTTGGTTGGGTTTTTTTGGGGGTGGGTTTCCAGCTGGATCAGTTCCTCCATCTGGTCCATGGCCCTGCCCCAAACAAAGCTTGTGCAGCTCAGCAAGGACCAAGAGCTGCCTGCTTTAGGAGGCAGAGCCCATTGAAATGGGTGTCACATGGTGCCATTAGTTGCCAAAGAGCAATTATGAGCCAGCCCCAGAGCTGGAAATAGAACCCTTGACTTTCAATCCTGGATGTAATAATTAATTTTTATTCACTTTAAATAACACGTTTTCTCCTCTTCCTCAGTAAAGAAGAGAACGGTCTCTTTCCAGAGGAAAAAAGGAAAAGCTGTGGAAATAGAGCTAAAGAAATCCATAGGAAGTATCAATATTGGAAAAATATTTAGAATTCTACTTTCAGTCTCCAGACTTGCACACAGCGGTGTTCCCCCTCCTTTCAGGGACAGACCTTCACATGTCCAATGACATACACCAGTTGTGATGTGTGAGTTATTTTCAGAAAACCATACGTTTCAGTGTCTTATAATTAAAAATTATTAGAAAAATCCCAAAAAAAGAACATTTCCATCAATACCAAAATTGCCTCAGGAGAGATTAACCAGGTAGTTAAAGAGCTCCTTAAAACCCCTGTGTTTTCTAGCTGATGGGTTTTAATGCAGGCTCCTCTTCCCCCTCCCTCTCAAAAGCTGAAGACAACAACTTGATTAATTTTTCATGAGTTACATTCCATACAACTCATGGGAATGTGTTAAAGGACTCGATCTATGAAATCAGAGATCACACAGCAAATGCAATCACATGGGTCTGGAAACAGAATCTGGGTACAAATACAAAGACAACAGTCATGTATAAAAAGAGCCAGTTCTGAAACCAGCTCAGTTGTACCTGGCAGGGAAGAGCAACCAAAAAGCCACGGACTTTGGAGGGGCTGTCAGGCAAATTAAGTAGTGGCAACTTGACTACAGACCTCTTGCCTTTTGTTTTTAATCTGTTTACACTGTTAAGAAAACAAATTAGCCAGGCTTATTTCCCAGCTACGACTGGGTTGTCATTCAAATGCAGCTGGTGTTTGATTTTGTGGTATTAGAAGTCACCAAAACCAGTTGTAGAATTATTCCATCTCTCTATGCTGTAGAAAAGTTCTGTAGCAGCCTCTATTTTCTAGCCATAGTTTTCCCTTTCAGTTGCTTGTTAACCATCGCAGGATCCCAGACTGGTTTGGATTGGAAGGGATCTTAAAGCTCATCTCATCCCACCCCCTGCCCTGGGCCGGGACACCTCCCACTATCCCTGTTTGCTCCAAGCCCTGTCCAACCTGGCCTGGCAAAAGATCAAATTTATTTCCAAATTTCTCCAAAACTTCACTTCTGAAAATGTACCTAAAGTGAAAAAGCAGAAACACTGCATTCCTAAATAAGTGTGTATGTACAGGTACATCCACAAAGGTCCTGCAGGTCCTACAGTTCATTGGGAATGTAGTTTATTAGTTTATTAGAGCTCCTTGGCAGACATCCCACAGCACTACAACTCTGGGAGAAACACATGACGCAGGATAATATCACTGTGGGGATTTTCAGGTGTATCACTTGGGTTCCTTTACTGGCAGCAGCAAACCAGAAGTTGTAAAAATGACGTGCCAAGGGGAAGGGTTTGTTTCTTTATTCAGTTTAACTGTCAGTCCAAGATGCAGGGATGTCAGGAAAAGCCTGCAAGTTAGGCACTAAAAACCTAAATATATTAACGTCAGAGTACCAGAGGGCAGCCTGGCAAGGAACCACTGCACTGGAATCACAGAAGAGAGTGCAGGCACTCATCTCATCTGTCAGCTGCCTCCTGTTCTCCAGCAAGATCCTTGCACCAAGTTGGTTCCCTCTGGGAATGTTGGCTGCTCTTGCTGCTGATTTGAACTTAATCACTGTGCCTGCTCTGCAGTGATAGGCTTGTGAAACAAGGCTGAGACCTCAGCAAAAACCATTGCACTGGCCTTCCAAATTCGAGGAAAAATAAATCCCACTTTTCCCTGGGTGTAACAAGGGCCTCTTTGGCTGACTGGAGAAGTGGAAGCTTCTCTGGCACCTGTGGACCACCAAACATGAGCTCACTGAGCCCAACTGAGCCCAAGAAAGGGTAAGAACTGCCTTTTCAATGCCAGCTGGTGGGGTGAGCACATGGGCTAGAAGTGAAAAATGAGTATTGGCACAAGAAGAGTGGACGAGTTGGAAGTGAGTTAAGGCAGAAATAAAAGTATTTCTACTTCTGTGAGCAGCAAAATGGTCAAAAATGACTGAATTAGGAGAAAAACCCATACAACATGCTTGCCTGTAGTAGAAGGGATTAGTGCAGATAGCCCAGAAACTCCCACTTCAGTCTTACCTCCCTGTAATTGCTGCTACTTCCAACATTTATTAATCACCCAGCAGTACCTGTCACTATAATTTACTTCTTACTGGTGTCAGGAGGAGGTTTGGCCTCTGCAAACCTCATCCCTCAGTCTCCTCCTATCAGTGGGTGGAAAGGCTGGACATCAGGCTCAGGCTCTCCAGGAGTTTGGCACATCCATGGATATGGGGCCTCTGCCTTCCCATAAATGCTGTGTCCCAGCATCACACTTTGCCCACACCAAGGGACTTCTCCAGGTCTATCTGTGCACCAGGAAAGACCCAGCATCAACTTTGACAGAGGACAGAGACAGAGCTGTTGCTAAAAAAATTCAATATATTTTGAAAGGAAAACAGACACTGACGACTTTCAAGCTGATCCACTCTTTCCAAAGGAGAAGCTGCTCTTTAGAAATAAATACCAGTACGATAAACGAGACAGGAAGAACAACATTTTTTCATTTCCCTCTTGATGAGTGTGCTTTATAATCCCTCAATCCAGCATATATACGGCTCTTCCCGGTTGTTATACTGATCAAAAAGATCAATTCTTTAGATTGATCTGCTAGAAAACATGTTTTATGGTTTTAGCAGTCCTTTCTTCCTAAAGTGGCTTTTAAGAAACCCAGTGTTATATGTAAATTCAGTAGAGTAGCTAACTAAAAATAGTTGTAGTTTAGTAGGTACTAAAGAGAGCAGCTACCTCTGCTTTGTCTGTACTACTCATTGGTGTGCTTTTGGTTGTATGACTGCTCAGAGCTTTGATGAATCAAGTCAAAGAGCTGGGTCACAACAAACACTTGAGATACACAGCAAGCAGGAATCTGTTCTTTGCTTTGGAATCAGGTCAGCTTTAAAAACTCCTCCTTACAAAATGCCACATAGTCAGCTGAAGGATAGAAATATAGAAAGAATGGTGCTAATTCCAAGTTCCTAAAAACATATGTATTTTTCAGAGGGTGTTTATGTTGAGATAAAGGTAAGACTGGTCTTGTGTCACCTCCTGATGTCAGCTCACTGCACTTTGCCCCACACACACATCCAAAACCCCACAAGGGATCCCCTCACCCAGCCTCATGCAGCCTCTGCAGGACAGAAGTCAAAGCTATTCCAAAAGGCCAGGACTGAATCAGCATTAGGACAGCTTTTCTATTTTTGTTTCCAAATGGTGCTCTTTCTGTGGCCTATGGAAATCACTCAGCTCCCAATTAACTCTCCTGACCTGTAACTTCATTTCTTACAGAAGATACGAAGCGTGTCAGTAGAAAACAGAACAAGAGCATCACTGCAAGATGTGCAGAGAAAAGGGAAATGGCTGCATTAAAAACTATTATTGAACATGGTTCTGTGATGAGTTGGCAAAATGTGCAGCCTCTCCCTGCCTCTAGCAAATGAATAACATTTATCTTCCCGTCGTGCTCTTCAAAAAGCTTTCTCACTGGGGAATGAATCGGCAAAACCAGCAACTTGCCAATGTTCCCACAGCAAGGGACCTTTTCTGTTGTATACATTGAGCTTTAACTTTTGTGAGGTGAGGAGCAAACTGAATTCCCCACCAAGGGCACATCTCATGTTGTGCATTTTCCATATCTGGTGCTCAGCACTTGGTGTCACTTTGTGCAGACACCAAACTTCTCAGGCCCTCCAAGGGGGGTTCTTCTTTCCTCTTTTTCTAATAACAGCCTGATGTAAACAATAAAAGTTAGCAATGCTTAAGCTGACTGTTAAAGGAAAACAATGTAGGTTAAGGTATTCAGAATGAATTATAGGGTATGATAAAGATATTCCCCCCTTTTAGTGACGGAGCCCCATGGCACTGAAAGTAAGGATGGAGGGAGCCCATTGGGGACTGTGGCAACGGACTGGGAGGCTTGAAACCAGCACTCGGCCCTCAGACTGTTCTTTCTTTATCCCAAAATAGGATTAGTTTGTACTTCTGCAAGGCAGGTGCACACTCTGCACAAAACACAGCTGTGCACACTGTGTTATGATCGAGCACAACATTAATTTACACAAATATCCAGAGCACAGGGAGGTCAAATCCTTGCAGGGTCTGCCCTGCACATCCTCCTCCCAAAGCACAGGGTGGTGCAGGTCTGGACTAAAGCAACCCAGTCCTACTGGAATGTACAAATTCCCTTGCACTGGATGTGATGAGGGCTTTCACCGAGAGTCAAGTCAGAATTCTTAAGGCATTTGCATATCTTCATTACACCCAGAAATGCTTTATTTATCACAGAATATTCTGAGTTGGAAGGGACTCACAAGGATCATCAAGTCCAGCTCTTAAGTAAATGGCCCATGTAGGGATCAAACCCACAACCTTGGTGTTATCAGCACCATGCCCTGACCTATTTCTTTAATTTAGACAGATTAATTTTAGCTTGGCAGCTGGTTAACCCTGGTCTTAGGCAGCAACAAGGCATAGTTTGATTTGTCACTGGAGGAAAACATTAGAAAACAGAAAAATCATCCTCAAAGCCTCAACCAGGGCTCATTGTGCAGTTCAAGGCTGCAGTTCTAAGGGTGCCACCAGGCCAGGGAGTCATTTGTTTCAAGCAGCAGTTGGTGGCATGGAGCTCTCAAACCATGTGTACAGCCTGTCAAATCTGTAATTGCCTCTAAAAAATTACCCCCTCTGTGCAGGGAGTTATTAATGAAACCGTCCAGAGAGAACAGAAAATAGGAATCTCGTCAGCAATTCATCCTGACACCTGAAAACACATCCCAGACCCAGCAGTTTCTGAAGTGAGAGGTTCCCAAAATAATTTCAGTTTTTCTAAATGCTGGAAACACTCTGAGCAGATCAGTTCACTTTGTGTCCACCAAAGTTCTCTTTTCCTCTTACCAATTTGCTGATTGCTCAGTGTGACTCCCTGGAGCTTTACAGAACCAATTCCTTGGGACAGAGCTCCCACTCTTCCCAGTGTGGGCTCCAACCCAGTTTACAGACGCTCAGCTTTACATTCACGTGTAATAAAAGATGTACACTGTTTGCTTGGGCTCTACTGGCCAAACTATCCCAAAGCTGTCTTTGGCCCTCCATTTGTGTCATCTACAAATTTAGCAGTTATTTTCACACCAGAATATTAAAATTTATGTAGTTTGATATCCTTATGACTCCACTTAAACTCAGCTGCTCTGCAAGAATTCCAGTTTACAGCCATGTTTGGAGAACCATGAGAATTACATCTACTGAGAGGGTTTGGTGGTTCTCCTTCCTTAGATCAGTGGTCTCCAAAGCGGTTTGCATCATGACCCACTGGGGTGTGGGAAGATGGTCTTAGAACTTCACTAACACATGGATATAATTTCCAAATATACAGACACATTTTTTTACTGATAGAGGTTCTCAATCAAAAAGTTTGGAGGCCACTGCCTTGGCCTCCAGGCACCACTTCTGCCTTGCAGGCACTAACAAGGCCTGGCAGAGACAGAAGTCAAGCCTGTTTCAATTTAAGTCAATAGATACCACCTCTATTAAAGACAAGGACAGCAGAATTAAGTTGCATATTGGCTGTTCTATAATTCTATCCGAAATCAGTAGCAGGCTCCCACACACTATCAATTGTCTAAATCATCCCTTTCTTCTCAAACATGGCTCTGGCTTCTACTTTCCTCATCCCCATAAAACATATTGGAGAGAATCAGTTGGCCAACACTCCTAAAAGCATTTGGATTCAGTTTATGCAGATGTGCTGCTTGTTCAGGTGCTCTTTATCTTCTGGCAATACAGACTAGAAAATATTAGTTAGTAAGATGTGAAAACATTTCCTCCTTTGGCTTCCAAACCAAAATAATTAAGCTGAATTCCCTTTTTTTTTTCTTCCTTTATTGACAAATCTTCCAGCTGTAATTAGTACCATTTAAATTCTTTTTGTTTTAATATTGAAAATATTGCCCCCTAACTGTGGTGGCATAAATTTGCGCTTCTTTGCTTATCATTCAGAACAGGTTTTTGGAGAATATATTCAGCAGGGTCACCTGCCTCTTCCCCATGTGTTTGCACTTAGATTTGTAGAGGTACTTGCATCACCCTGAGCCACTCAGATTAGATAACACACCAGCCCCACGAACAGCACAGACTTTTCCTTGATCAGAACAGAGCCTCTGCTGCTCAGAAATGAATCATGACCATTGCCCAGCCCAGGTTCCATCCCAACCAAAGCAGTCCAGCTCAGAAAACACCTGTCTGTAACTTCAAACACCCGAATTTGTTGCCTTTCAGGCTCCAAGAGAGGCTTTTGTCAGAGGGAATGAAACACTCCTTACCCTAAGAAATCGAGACATATTTCCATCACATGAAAAAAAGAATCAAGTGTTAAATTTTAAGCAAATATATACAATAAAACGGGCAAAATCTGTTATCATTGAAGTTGGTCATGATTCCCATCCCTGTTCAGGAGCCCTGGAATGCAAAGGGTTTGCTGGGTCAATGGCACCACCTTCAGTCCTTCTGCCCAGGCTGGATGCTGGGGGCTGACAAACATTTGGGGACTGACAAACATTTCTGTTCCCAGAAACATCTCTGCTCTTTTATTCACCTTTTCACTAGCAAATAGGAACATCTGCACTGTTCATATACGACAGGTGTTTTACTGTTCAAATTATCTTCACTTTTTTTTTTTGCATACGTGCTAAAAAAATGTATTTGTCTTGCACATCCTGAATGCAGAATACAGCAGTGCAATTTTAATTTTTCTGATTTTACATATATATCAACACTAAAGAGAACCTACTTGAAGAATTAAGCCTATTTTGTAGTACTAAATCTTCAGGTTCTCAAGGTCTCCTGAGTGGGAGTGAGCACGGAACAGAGGGTTTTACATCAGCCTAACAGAGCACTTTAATGGCAGTTTAAAAGCCTGAGTAATTCCCCCAGCCAGGGACACTGGGGGTACGGTGCTGTCTGGAGCAGTGCTGACTGTCTCCTTCAATTATCTGTTGAGCTCTGGCATTTCACACTTAATATTCCTGCTAAATAAAGAATTTCCCTTTAGATGTTACAGCATCTTCCTTTAATATTACAGCTGATCCACTCACTGGATTTTTAACTAGAAACAGCCCTAAACCAACACTCAGCCTTCCTTAAACCTACCAAAGTTCACATCTGGGCACCAGTTTTGGTCCTTAAAATTTTCCAAAGATCCTGCTTTACCTCCAGAATTTCAGCCTAAGTCATATCTGAGGGTAAATATCAAATATCCAGCCCTGAGATCAGACTCTGCACTTCATCAGCTGGGGAGGGAAGAAAAGTATTTAACTGAATAACTTTGATCTCACCTTGAAATAGTAAAACTTCCCTTTGGAGACTTGTATATATTATTTTACATGTAAATACAGACATACATATTAATATGTACATATAACACATCTAACACAGAGACACACGTGCACACACAAACACAGACTGTTCTCCCTTACCTGGGGCAGGTAAATTGTTGCACTACAGGTTGCACACAATATTTAAACTGCAAACATCTTTCAGATCCTCATACTCTTTTTGGTATGTCCAGAATAGATTCCACTGGACAGATCTGTAACTGCCTAAATACCTGTAATTGGCAATTTTTACCTCTGCAAAGGCGTGCAATTGCTTGTGGCTCCTGTTGCAGAGATGCAACTATTTGCCATCTGAAAACATTACTGAACTCCAAACCATCCAAATATCTGTTTTATGTGTCACTGCAACGTAGCACAGAGGAAAGATGACCTTTTGCAAAGCAGTCTAACTGGCTCAATAACAAAGCCTGAGGACTTATTATTCACTTCATTTCCTCAAGAGGTTGGAGATCTCCCCAAACACCTCCTCCATTCCAGCTCTAGCTCCCTGTTCTTTCCAGAGCCTTGTTCCAACCTTGCACGGCCTCGCCCAGATGCCACTACTTGGTTGTCTTGTCTTTTTTTCAGCCTTTCCATTCAGGATTAAATCACAGGGGAGGAATAATGGCCTGAATCACATGGCTGAAAACAATCTAAACCCCCAAATTTACAGTCAGCCCCCTCATCTGGTTACCTGAAAATGTTGTGGAACATTTTTAGGCAATGTTTTAGAAACCCTGTTTAGAGGGGAAGAAGAAATGTGAAGAAATAGGTGTACTTCCTGTGCTCTCCAACACGTGCAAGATGCACCCAACACTCCCTACCCTGAGTTCCCCCCAGGAACACACCTGACTGGGAGAAGGTTTTGGCAGAATCACAACCAGACCATAATACACCAGATTTTATGCCCTTTGATACCCCAAAAATCTCCCATGAGCCTCTCCAATGAAACATGGCACAACAACGCCGAGTTCACTGCAGCTCCTCCCATGAGGGCTGACAGCACCTGCAGCTGTTCCTAAAAGCTTGGAGGAACCGCAGGTCCAAATTCCCTGCAACCTGTTCAGCAGCAGAGCTTTCCTTCCCTGCCCCACCATGCAACTTCTCTCGTGTATTGCTCTATCAAATCTACTTTTTGCTTTATTTCAGCTGTTAAAAACTACCCCAAACCCAACAGTCAGCTCCTGCTGATGAGGTAGTAGCAGAATCCCAAGCTTCCATTTATTTCAAAACATCTGCAGCTTCGTTACATGAAAGTTTTGAAAGCTTGCTCACCACAATATAAAGAATTTAATAGCCACAGAAATCACATAAGATATAAAATTACTGCTTTATTGTTGAGGTATAAACATGAATTTATAGATTCTTCAGTCTCTAGCTGAATTTTGTGCAATAAGATGATAATTTTGAACACACACCATATCCTTGTAACATCTGTAGCTGTGGGACTAAGGAACTACTGTACCACGTGGTTACAGCACCTGACATTTAAAAATTGCCTTGATAGACTTTCCGAACAGTTATTTGGACACTCCAGCTGTGCTTGGGAATACTGAAGGAGGAAGGAGGAATACTTTGAAGAGGGAAACAGATATAAAAGCAATGCAAGTTCATGGCAAGGGCTGGGAACAGTAATTATCTCAATGTCTCAGTTCCGAAGGACCAGGAGTCATTTTTTGAGTGGGAAAGCAGATTTAGGCACTGCGTAGGTTAAAAAGTAATGATATTAAACAGCAGAAGCATTAAAGGCAAGAAAGAGATGTCTCTTGCAGCGTTATCTCAAGACACCCTGTGACAGTCAGTGCAGCCATGGGAGGTGCTGCAGGAAGGAGCCACAGAGGAAGCTTCAATTCTGCACACCACCACAGCTTAGAGGCAAAGGTTTAGCATCTCTTGCTGCTCAGAATGGATCTTGATTGAGAACACCGTCTGTTGAACAGGGGCAATTTTCAGAAAATGTTTGTTCCTTCCTGAATCGCAGAACACAAAATGATGGGATGCACGTACGTCCTCCTGCCTTCCTGCCCTCTTTGTTCTCCACACCCCTCGCACTGTCTTATTACACAGCTAATCAGATGCTAAAACTGGTTTTAATTTAGCCTGGAAGACAGATTGCTGTGTGCTGAGCACTGAGGGGGAGCAGGGTTTAGCTTATATTAAAATGATGGAGTGGACTCAGCAGCTGCCCAGGCGGCTTGTCAGGCCCCTCTGGTCCTGCAGGCAATCACATGCATGGCTTTTGTTTTTACGCCACGTTAAAAAACCCCAACAAACAATCCCCCCAAACCAGGAGGCATCATCTGCAGAGCAGGCAGCTGATCTCACTCAGTGGGACAACATTTGGGAAGGGTATTATCAAAGCACATGGATCTGTTCACCTGGTAACAGGGCTGATCACTGTAAAAGCAACTGAAAATGGGAAATAAAGGGAGCTGCTCAGCTTTGAAAAGGGAAAAGAGGGATGGGGGACAGGGAGAAATGGTGGGGGGAGTAAAAACCAACAAGACTTCCAAAACTCACCCATTATTCCATGTAGATCAGCAGAAGCCAAAGTGTTCCTTTGAGAGCTCTTATTTCCATTCTTCTATCAAGTCTTAATACATTCACACTTAAATTTAATTATTTTTTTTAATTTTAACTCTTCTTTCAAAACCAGTTTTGGGTAAATAATTGAAAAGGCTGTGAGCTGGAGGCTATGTGACTGCAGACAGGCTCAGACACCAGGATGGAAAGCTCCTTGGAGCTGCCTGTCAGCTTTACACATCACTTGTGAAATTAAGCACGTTAACTATAATTAAAACAGATTATCAGCCACCTGTGCTCTGGGCTTTAGCAAGGTGCTTGGCCAGGGCACCAGTCCCGTTACAGCAGACATGGAGTGAGCCCACATCCATAGGAAGCTGTGGATGGAGAGGGAACTCAACTGGCAGCATTTGGAAATGCACAGGAGGGCTGATTTTACAAAGCACAGCCTCTGTGAATATACTGGGGGCAGGAATGAAGCACAGTGCTCCTGACCCCCCCACACACAGTTCCTCACTGCTGAACACCTCTTCATGGAAAAAGAACTCCAAGACATAACAGAACATTTATTTTTGTAACCTGTCTAGTATAGTAATTTTTTGCCCCAAATTTGGATTTACTGGGTCTTAAAACACACTGTTTTTGTGACATGTTGAGATGTTTTCTATGAAATGATGATTTGCTGAGATCTCTAGAGCAGGACAGTTTCAGTGACTGACAATCTGCTCCAAGAGCCTAAACCTACTTAGAAAAACTAAGCAATATTGCACAGAATGAGGCTTGTCTCTCCATTCCAGTGCTCAGCTTTGAGGTTTGCCGGGCATTTGGCACATCCCAAATCCAATTGCTTAAGCAGCTTTCTGTGGGAATGGGCCTGCTGCATTCACTATTCCTGCCCCTGAGCCACAGACACAGCCAGAGGGCACAGAGGGAGAGATGGAAAGGCCTTTGCTTGTAACAATCACCCAAAGGATGTTTCTCGGGGTTAGTTGTTGTACACATTTAACTGAATCTACACTTGGAATGTCTAAAGCTAAAAAAGGCATGGCAAGATCAACAGAAAAGAGACACCACCACATTGGCCAAATGAGCAGAAATTGTTACCCGCAGACAATAAAGATTTTCTACACATCCTGTTGAGCCAATTCCTTCGGTTTTGGAAAGCAGTTTGTTTCTGGGGGTGCCTTTCCGTGTCTGTACAGTCAGAACAGGACAGCTCACAAGCTAAAATATTTCACTGCTAGTGGAGCAAGCGTTCCAAAATCTGCTTTATTTTGAAAAACAAAAGAGGATCCAGATAACTGAAAATGCTCAGACAGCAGAATTACTCCAAAAGCCATCAGTTTGAGGCACTAGGAGCAGGCACACTTTGTATAATTCTCCAAGTTCGTTGGTTCCCTCCTGAGGGCAAAAGTGAAATCCTTGTTGAGTGAGTGGGAACTTCCCCACTGACCTTCAATGGCACCAAAGCAGTCCCTTATATATTGCATTTTCATTCCTTTGAACCACATTTAAATAACAGATTTATTTAGAGATGGATTCAACAGAAGAATGATCACAGTGCCTGGCAGGATGAGAATTCCTCCTTGCCCTTAATTCCATATGCAGCACACAAATATCATGGACAGGCTGTCACAGAGCATCTACAAATGTCCTGGCAGAACCTTCCAACCTTAGGATAAATATTCAAGCCAAGTAAATTTAGGCAGATGTGTCTTCCAGGTTTATGGAAGCTTAAACTTTAAAAGCAGGGATGAGGCTGGTCAGTTGTTGTTGTTTTTTTTACTTCTTCTCTTTTTTGACAGGTTTTTTCAGTGACAAAAGCAGAAGACTACTTTTCCAACCCAAACCCACAAAAGATCTAAACCAGCAGTTCTCCAAAAACATTTAATTCGGTTTCTCATCTTTGATTTTGAACCCAAAGTTTTGAAGGTATTTTGAATACTACCCACAGATTGGGAATATCATCGGTTTGACCTCTGTACTTCATGCATTGGAAAATAAGATTGTAGAAGAGCAATAATGCAATACCCAGCTTCTGTTCTGTTCAGGCCTTCTTGCCACACTTTCTAGAGTTTAGAATCTGTTTCTGTCTTTCTTTCTGCTTGTATGTAAATGCCTGAACCACACTGGGAAATTTGGGGAACTGGAACCAAGAGAAACTGTAATCTCCCACCATTCAGTCTTCCAAAACTCAAAAAGGCTCTAAAGACCAGGAATTTGAAACCTAAGTCCTCACTTGCATGAGAAAACTTGATCTACAATACTGAAGACCTATTTAAAAGATACACAATTAAATAAACACATCACCAAATGCATTATTATAGAGTCAGAGACTCCCAGAAAGGTTTGGGTTGGAAGGGACCTTAAAGCCCATCCCGTTCCAACTCCCTGCCATGGGCAGGGACACCTTCCACTAGCCCAGGTTGCTCCAAGCCCCGTCCAACCTGGCCTTGGACACTTCCAGGCTGTTTAATAGTAGCATATAATAAAAAATAAACCCAAAGACAGAGACTGCATTGCTATATTTTCATATATCTACCAGTGATGATAAACTTTACAGCCAGGCTGTGCTTCACCAGTGGTAAACATCAAAACTGCCTGAAATTTGTATTGATCGTCCTATAAAAACATCCAGGCTTTAACTATCAAGAGAAACAATAAAAGTAAATATAACATTATCCCTCTTTCTCCTCATTGTGTGCCTTTTATTCCTGTCCTTTTTCAGGGCACCCTTGGAAACTCGGCTGTAGTTGGAGTAGGAAGGGGATGCAGCACAAAGTACCTCACAAGCAGCAGAACACATGCTCTGGGGAAGCTTTCCTCCTAGCTCAGGAATTCTTAGTAAAAGTCAATAGAGAAACCATATAAATATTTGATAGGAATACAACAAATTGCCTTAATACTGGAAGGGTGAGGGAAAAGAATAAAAATTCCAGGGGAACATTTGAACCTATCTGGTAGATAAGTCCTGTCCCGAGATCAACCATCTGGGATTTGAACTCTGGAGCTGACCCTCAGCTGGACAGCATTTGTTGCCAGAGCTGGTTAATTAGAAGGATCTGCAGCTTGAAGAGGAGGAAACACTTGAAAAATATTTGCCAAAGAACAATATGCCTTCATTTGAGATTTTTCCAGTGCCTGTCTTCTATTCAAGAACTAACACAGTTATATTTATTTGCATGTGAATTGATTATATTAAGCCTTTTGCAGCCTTTGCAAGGAATTACTTTGTGACACGTAGGTTGAAGGGAGGAAAAAAGCTTCAGCAGCAGCAAATTCCCCAGACACGCCACCAATTCATTCAACAAAAGTAATTACTTTAGCAAATGTTTGTGTATTTTAATGCCAAGAGGAGGATTCCAGGTATTTTTATAGCTGGTTAGAATTTGTCAGTCTGATACCCAGAAACATCTACTCAGTGTGATGTAACATTGACACAGCTCTTAACCAGAAAAATGGGATGTTTCTCCGACAAAAGGATTTTAACAAATGCTACATTTCATTCTTATTAACGCATTCAGAGCTGATGTCATACGGTCCCTAGATTTCCCCTGGAGATACAGATTTTAGAAGTCCAGAGGGAAATGATAATACTGTGCACTGCTTTGTTGACATATGAGTCTGAAATTACCATTGGAAAAAAATTCCAAGGTCTGCAAAGATAATTTCACAGCCCAGAGTGCATCCCAGCCCTGTGCTGAGGAGTTTTAAAAGCTTTTTGAAAGGAAAGTTATGAAGAATGAATGAAGAGCACACATTTGGACCAGATTTTAAGGCAATTTTTTAAAGCACTGTGCAAAATTCATCTCCCTTTTTAACGATCACCGACTGCTTGTACAAAACGTTTCCCTCCCTTCCCTCTGAGCAGAGTTAGACATAGTGAAATGCATCTTTTGTGCTCTGATAGACATGAAAAATTAGAGACAGTGAGGAAAAAGGCTGAGACTTCCTTCTGAGGCCTCTTGTTTTCTTACCAGTCCATCTGTTTTGGACACATATGGATGTCAGCACCCCAAGGACAACCAGGGCTTTTTTCTGTGTCTTCGATGAAAAATTAGGTGCACAGCTCCTCTTATTAATAACATCATTAGCCACTAGCTTGGAGGAGGCAAAGAGCACGTACCTGACCTCAGCACTTAGAAAATGAGAGACAGCAGAGCCCCCTGAGCTAATGGTCGTGAGCAGACACCGGGAGAGAGCAGGTCATCGCCTCTCCCAGGAATGTCCCTTGGAAGGTTAGACAGGAGGGAAGAAGCCAACAGTGCTTTGTCATTCCCTAAAAGTATAACAAAGTCATGAAAAGTTCTCCTCTCCTCTTCTCAACTTTATTTTCACTTTAGAAAACTCAGCTTTATGCTGCCCCAGAATCACTACTGCAGAAAACTACAGAGTCCAGGGAACTCCACACCTTCAGCCCCTGATTTCAGATCATTTACAGTCAACAATAATCAGAAGAAAATCTCTACAGAATTATTGCATTAAGGCTTCAAGACTCCCTGTCTTGGGAGCTTTCTTAGTCCTCATCTCCAGGGTTTCCTAACATGACTACTGCAGTAACAAACCCCACCACCAAACCCTACATTGTACTTACAAATACAAACCAACCGGCTTGCTCCTCCTCGAAGCAGCTTCACAATATTGACCACTCATGTAGCTTTCCCAGGGTGCTCAGAACTTTCCCACAAGGCTCTTAAGTGCCTCAAATATATTGTCTTTTCTTTAAAGTCAGAGGAAGTGATGAAATATTGATACAAAACACTACAAGCCAGTAAAGCCTATTTAACAGTTGAATACATGCCATGAAATATGGAGTATCAGATAAAGAAATAACTTGCAGAAGGTTCTTTTGTGTATGTGCATGGTTGGGTTTGTTTTTTGTTTTAAAGAAGCAGCTGAACAGTCACATGGCTGCTACTAGTGCTGTTCAATGTTTGAGTCCTCTCTTAACAGTCCTGGGGCTTATATTAATTACAATCAGACTGGTTTGGGGTGGAAGGGATCTAAAGATCATCCAGTGCCGAGGGCAGAGACACCTTCCACTAGACCAGGTTGCTCCAAGTCTTGTCCAACCTGGCCTTGGACACTGCAACTGTCTGATTTTAATTCTGGATATCTTTGCGTGAACGCCCATATCCATCTTTGCTTTGAAAGGGCTCCCACACTTTAAGGGAGTCTGCTCCCAATTTCTTTAGAAGCTTCACTGTCCCCGTTTTGGAGGAAATCACTCTTCCAACCTGTTTTCTCCCTGGACTCTTTTCCCTCTCTCTCACCACGTTACACAATGGATTGTTACAGGACAAAATCAACATGTGGGCCAATGGTATGAGAGGAAGCAGAGCACAAAAGGCACTTACAAACTGTCATTTACACCCTTTCCAGCATAATTTCTCACTCTCCACCCCATTCTTATTCCAAGGAACACCAACACTATGCCTGTCCCTGCAAGATGGGCATTAAATGGATTAATTTCCCAAGGGATGGTCATGAGCTACTGTGCAGGACCAAATCACCTGAGTAACAAATCTGCTCAAGTACTCAGAATGTGCAGGTGGAATAACCAGTAAAACACAGTGTTTCCAGAGCCTGAAACAGGATAAACAACTTGGGACAAGCTTTCCAAGAGGTTGCCTTTAAGGTTCAGGTTCTTTTCCACATGTTTGTTTTCAAAGAATTAACACTGGAAAGAAGTCAAGTATTTATCTCCATCTCCATGGCCCCTTTCGTCCACAAGTGTTTGTTCCATTAACTTGAAAATATACAGACAGAGAAATTCTATCATCAGGTCTTTGTACACATGGCCAGAAAAAAACCACAGCTGAGCACACTGAGGACACAAGGCTGGAGAGTTTTTGTGTGTGGAAAAGTGCTTAAATTCAGAGCTGTGTGCCTAGAGCAGAAGGATTAAGCTCTCCTAAACAGTCAGGATAAAAAGCGTGCCTAGTTTTCACTCATTTTGAAATACCAAAAGATAATTTCAAACAGATAAACTACTGAATGGATTAATCTGCCCCAAGTTCATTGATTTGGTGGAATAGTTCATTCTTCTTGATTTAAGGATGAAAGGGAATTAAGCCATACAAACATCTGCTGATAAAAATCCATCTACCTGTGCAGAATTCCTGTGCGGCAGTTACAGACCTGCAGGCCTTTTGTGGACACCCAAGACTTCTAAGTAAGTTGGAACTCAGCTTTAACTCTTAGCTGAGCACACAAGACTAAAAATATGCGATATAACAAATGTAACTGCTAATTTGGTTCTCAAACTTGTGTTAAATCAGCTTCCATTTCCTTGGGAACATAATAAACCCCAACAATAGCAGCACTGAGGCAGTTTTGATGGCTTTTATAAAGGCTTTTTTATAACCTTATCTGCCCATGGCTATTGCTTCTGTTCCCTTCTTCCCAAAGGCAAGCAGGGCTTGCTCTTAGATAAGAGGATCCAAGGCAAAGTACAAACGTGCCTTTTATCTTCCCAGAGGCATCAGAAGCTCAGCATGTCCTTCCCACAGCTTCCTCTGAAGCTGCCTGGATGCTTTACCCAGTGTGGCCGTGGGACTGGATGTGCCTCCCAGCTGGACTCGGAGATAATCACGGAATGATTTCATAGCATCACAGAATGCCTTGGGTTGGAAGGACCTTAAAGCTCATCACCTTGCACCCCGTGCCATGGGCAGGGACACCTTCCACTGGCCCAGGCTGCTCCATAAACACCTCATGGCTGTGGCAGGACTGACCACAAGCACACGCTCCCCTCCAGCCCCCGAGAGAGGAGAGACAGCCAAGGAGTCATTTAATAGTCAGAGGTGGAACAAACGTTCAGAAAACATGAGCCAAAGGGATCCTCTTCCAAGGCTTTGGGCAACAAACGGGTGAGGTTTGTTGGACAAACCCACTGTCCTTTCAGCAGGAACACAGTTATTGGAACACATTCCAGAGGCTCCCGAAAACAGAAAGGTCACATTTCCCTTGGCACCAACCCTCACTGGCTCTGTGTCCTGCCTGTTTGACAGGGCTACCACAACCTGCCCAGGGTCTTGGAAATCCCTCTTGCTTGAGCATAAAAAGGCATTCAGGCTGCAGGTGGAGTGGCATGACCAGCTCTATGCCAAAGGTCACGGCCAGCCACTCCTTGTCATGGAATTCTCCATCTCTGCTCGGAGTAACAGCACACAAAAGGTACCACAGGCACTGCAGGGGCACAGCAGCTCATGCTACCTCAATTCGGCAGTCTGAGTGTCTGGATGCTTTCTTAAATCCTAATTTCTTAAACCTTAAATCCTAGGAAATCTGCATTTCCAGGTTCTCCTCTGAAAGACTGCATTTCTCAACACCTGAATAAAGGCACGCTATACTCAGAAAGTGAGTGGGAACACAACTGTGCCTGTGGACATAACCCAGTCCTCGAGGAGATGTGGTAAACCACTGTGTCCAAGAGGACTCCCATTTTAGGAAACCAATTTATGTGAAAATAGATAGCTTTCAGGAGAGCTGAACCAGAATGCTTCATGTCAGGGTGTAATTCCCCTGTGGAACTCCCAGCCCTGGTGTTCTCCCTGTGCAGAACAAGCCCCAACAGACCATGAAAGTGGCCCCCTGATGCTACCAAAGAATATTATTCATTGCTCTGCTATCACCAACTAATGAGAATTCATTAAATGCAAAATGCCATGCACGTTGCTGAGACTTTTTCAGAAGCCCAAGGCAGGTGGGACAAACTGCAGAGCACATTTAATTGTTAATTGATCAGCCTGCAGCTTTCCACCCCAGTGCACTCAGCATGGAAATGCTCCACCAGTGCAGCAGCTCAGGCCATGGTGCCTCACCTACCTCCAGTTCTGCTGAAATTTCATTAACCAGTAAATACACACGTGGTGAGCTTTGATTCTATTTTAATTTATTTGTCTGATCCTGCAGCTGTCACAAGACTCTAATTAAGCAGCTCTGCCACCCCCCCACACCAGTGGTGAGTACAGGAAAACCCCCAACCACCTCAGAGCACTTCAAATGCCTCAGTCACTTGATACCTGTCAGGCAGTTAATTATACCAGTGAATTATTGCCTCCTGCTACAAGATGACTGAACTCGGGACACTTTGCTTACTGCATGAATTCTTGCTGGTTTTATGATTATTGTCAAAGAAAATGATTAATAGGCAGATACTGCGTTGAGAACAGCAAAAACATTGCAAGAATTAAATTTTACACTTGTATGGCAAAATGAATTCCTACTAGAAAAGGAATAAAACCTTTACCAGGCATTTAAGCAGACATATTTTTCCTTAAAATCATTTCACATACCACGTTTTCATACTACAATCAATCCACAGCACAGATGTTAATGACATGATTCATAAGCATTGCATTGAAAAATACTCACCAATTCCTAAAATGTCATCTGACTTCTCCTGGAAAATGCATGATCTTGTTAAAACCAGATAAGCTCAGAGCTTTATGTTCTCTCTACCTAATTTGCTTTGCAGTCCACTAGAAGATAATTCTGTTCAAACCAAAGAGCAGGTGATGCTTCCGTATCATTCGTTTCTTTGTCTATATGTTCAGAGCGGAAAGACCCAAGCTGAAAGGCTGCTTTGGGAGTTTGGAAAACATAAAAAATACAAACAATTGAGTAATTTAACAGCAGAAGTGGTATCCTTTCAGAGCAAAGCCTAACTGCCAATTTTAGGTATGTCTGAGAAGACGTCGAGCAGCAGTGGAAGCAGTAAAACCTCAAAAAACAGTTCTGTTCTAAAAGCTGCCACAAATATTTTTACCATATGCCTCACCCCCAGCAAGCATTACAGTACAAAAAGCTCCCTTAAATATAATGGAACTCCTCCACCACTAGACAAACAATTCTCCCAGCTCAGTAACCTATGGTTCTGCTTCAACAAGCTCTTTTGAAAGGTCTGTGTAAATAAATAATAAAACAGGCTGTTAACTTCTCTAGACTGTCTCGGATTAGGTTTCTGACTTCCAGGGTTTCAATGCATATCATTAGAGCCTGCACCCTGCAAGGACAGAGCCTTGGCAGAGCCTAAACCCACGGCTGCTCTCAGCCCAAGCTCAAAGTTTGAGCTAAACATCGCTGCAACTATTTTAAAGCAAAGACATTAAAACTCGAAAGCGGGCTAGAAGTTGAATCAATTTTAAGCTAAAAAAGGTCTTTTCATATCAGAACAGCTCAGTAGACTCAGCCTTTAAATAAAACAAGAAGGCCTTTGAAAATAAAACTGGTGTGAGCAGTGACTAAAGGCAGCCTGCAGATCTCACACTGCTACATCCCATATTCACAGCATCCAGAGCGGGTGTGGTTGGCAGGGACCACTGGAGGTCATCTCGTCCAACCTCCCTGCTCAAGAACATCTTCTGCAATTATCTGACCTTCCCTAAAAAACACACATTGAAGTTCACAAGGTACCTCGACTTTGTGCACAGGAGACCCCCCAGCAGCAGCACTGCTGGCAGTGTCTGCACTCCACGGCAGCTGACCCTCACCTGAGGGGTTTCTGCTTGCAGAAAGGCTTAATGATGTGCAAATATTGCAAAGGAACACTCGAGCAAGGATTAAACTCCAATCACTTGCTGTCTCTAACAGCCCCTACCTACACATTTTGAGCTTTTAGCAGTAATACAGAGTACAAGACAAAAAGAGTACACGAATGTACCAAGTAGGAGCATTTTAATGAGTGCTTGTATCAGAGAAAAGCAAAAGGAGCTGGTGAGGTTCTGGCCCTCTGCTCCAGGAGATCTGTAAGCTGTAACCAATTTGAGCTCACTAAACTTAAAGCACAAACCACTCCTTTAAATGAACAATCAGAGTGGAATAATCCAGCCGTGTAAACACCCAGACGCCCCAGTTGAACACAAGCAACATTTAAAGACAGTTAAATAAGTTTTTAAAAATAACAATTCGAAGCAGAACCAAAGGCACATGTAATTCACCCCTTGAACAAGCTGCTTCAGGCAGAGAGCCCGAGCTCAGAAGAATTAATGCCACGATGATTCTCCTTCCAGAATGCACAGACCACAGTGGAGGAAACATGGGACACTCACCCAAATAATATATTTTAATATGCAAAATGCACAGGACACGCTCATACAGGATTCTAAGGATACCAACTTCATCCCAGCCTCGCCATGATTTGTTACACTGGCATTGAGAGCTTATTAACCACTAATTAAGCACTGTGTGGCTACTGGCACTGTCATGCTGGGCAGATCTTCCACCCCAAAGGAAGACTTGCACGAGGATAATTACAGCTGCTCTGGATTAAACACAAGACTAATGCCTCCAGAAAGCCCTGCACTGTACAGAGATTAAAGCACCGAGATGACTGACGATGACTTGCATTCGGCTTTGTCTCGTAGCCTCTCAAGTGCAGCATTCTGCAGATGACAAAGAAACACACATAGAAGCTGAATATAAAAATAAACACATGTTGGAGATAAATATGAAAGTCTCTCTGATTTTTTTGTTATTTTTTTTTTTTTTTAATTTTAGAAGTGAATTTTTAGTGGTTCTCATTAGTGTTTTAAGCCATGAAACAGCTATAGGAAAATCACATTGTTAATGTCTGCTCTTAAAAAAAGGTGCCAACTCTATTGCTTACCATTGTAACAACACAGAAGAGATGTTGTCCTTGTCCAGGTGAGTGTCACAAATATTAACCCTGTGGGTGCCAGGAGGAACAGCTGAGGTGGGTGTTCTAACTGCCATTTCTGATGAAAACTGCCTTGCATAAATTAAATACCTGATTCTACACCCCATTATCTTTGGCCATGTGTAAAATAGGCACAGGAATGGGAACTCGGCTGATATTTGCCCAGGAACTACAGAGCAAACTATTCCCAGCCTTGGCTCTTCAGCCCATACTGTTGAATTGATCACATTTAGATCACATTTTGGGTAGTTGGAGCTTTCAAGATGAGGTGGGGATGCTGAGAACATTTATCAATACCTACTCAAAAGACACCAAACTGCCTTTGTGTGCTCCAAGCTACCACAGCTGTCCCTCCCCTCCCTAGTTCCAGTAGCTCGTGCTGCCCCAAATGCCACTGAACCCAGCTGGGAACCTTTCAGTGGTCAGGGTGTGGGTTTTCCTTGATGAACCCACAGCACTGTTCTATCAGTCTTCAGGGAAAGAAAAAAGCCAATGCACACAACTAAAAATAAAGTATGACTGAACTCAAATGGAAAATGTTTGTAGCAGAAGGAAAATAAGGGAAGAAACTCCCTGACAGCTCAGACTGAGGCCTAATTCTTACTTTTTTCCAGATGTGGAGAGCACTAAGAACTAACTATTGACTGCTTTCCTCCATTACTTGCAAGTGGAATTTTAAGATGCAAGCTGAAAACTATGTGTTACATTGCTACAAACCCTGTAATTTATTCTCTGTGGGCTGGGGATCTGCTGATTCAGATGGCTCCAGTCTCCAACCACTAACCCCATCCCTGTGCTGGCTGGCACACAGGACACCACCGAGGGACGAGTCCTTCCCCACGCAGCTCATCTGCTCCCTGTCCTTCCCTAACATGTTTTCCTCTGCTTTAACACTGTCAGGCTCCTACAAATACCATGGCCAACCTGACTATATTGATAAATCATTTCCTCATTATATATTTGCCTCTCCCCCACTCCTGATGGATTACTAAAATGTAACTTTAACAGAAATAAATGACTGCTGATGCTCTCCCCAAAGTTCTGCTTTCAGGTTTTGCCAACTCTCTGATGCTGGGAAAGTTTTCCACCTGCAAATATCATCAAAAGTGGAGATTCCCCATCAGAGGAAAGCAGTGCTATCAACTGCAATATTCCTTCACAGTGACCTTCAGAGGAGTAGGAAGGACACTGTTCACCCTCCACACACAAACTGGGACAGCAGTGGGGGGCAGTGTGAAGGGTGAGTGACTCAAGCAGAGCTGTGGTGACAGCATAGCCAGTGACACTGCGCTCCTCATTCAGGAACAGGGCTGGTGACAAACACCATTATTCCCATTTCCAGAAACATCAGAGACATTGCACAGCGCTCTGGGAAGGGGCATTAACACCTCCTGTGCAGGCAGGCACTGCAGTCACCAAGGAGAGCCAAAAACACCACGCTGTGGCACAAGCCACTGCTCACCAGGGGAAGAGCATCATCATCCTGTATCCCGTAAGGTGGAAACACAGTGCAGATAGGATAGGAATGACAACTCTCCCTCCCTGGATACCTGGGAACACCAGCTCTGGGTGGACACTGTCCTGGGATGTGGGGATTATCCCGCTGCTTGTTCTGTGCTGGGGGGGTGTAGTCAGACCCTGCCTCTCTTACCCAGAGAAGCTGTGGCTGCCCCATCCCTGGAAGTGTCCAAGGCCAGGTTGGACGGGGCTTGGAGCAGCCTGGGATAGTGGAAGGTGTCCCTGCCCGTGGCAGGGGGTTGGAACGAGATGGGCTTTAAGGTCCCTTCCAACCCAAACCGGTCTGGGATTCTCTCCTGCTGTGCCTTGGGACACAACCTGGCAATAGTGAGGCTTCAGCTGGCCCAGAGAAAGGAGCTTTGGAAGGACACTGGTTTCACGTTAAGTGCAACAAAATCAGCTTTGGCACAAAAGTGAAGAAATCCCTTCATCTTTATATTTTTTGCAGTTGTGCTGTAGAAGTGGGAACACAGCAGAAAAGCCCCATTATTTAGGCAGTGCAGTGTTTTTCCACACCACACCGTCCTGCCCTCTCCTAAGCTTCCAGCTGTATTCCAAAATCCTCCTATGCTAAAAGCAAACTGCTGCATTTTATTCTACACACATATTTCCCTTTGCAAACAGCCACGACCCTGCAGGTTTAGGGTCAAGTTGTGTGAACTTAAACACACACACGGATGTAGACGATCTGTGCCCAGATGCCAATTAAAACAGACAACAAAGACTCAGTCAAATATGTTTTTTTAAAGCTGTTGGAGTCCAGTGGAAACAAGACCAACCTTAAAACCTAGTCCATAATAATTTTCCTTTTGGAGTGGGGCTGTTTTCCCAGCAAGGCACAAAACCCCCCATTCAGCCTGTCTGTGTGGAAGGGGCTGTGGGACAACTGGCCCAGTGTAGTTGGTGCACTCACTGCTGCTTTCACAGGGCAGGAAAAACAGACTCATTCTGCTGGTACAGAGCACACTGAGGGTCACTGAAACCTCCAGCAAGGCCTCCATGGGCTTCAGTCTTCCAGAAAGGAGGGATGAGGCAGGGAGGGAGAAGGACTGGGGCAGCCTCACACTTGATGGATAAAAAATGAGCCAGATTGTTTCTGAAGTCTCCCAAAACACAGAGAGAGCCTCAGGGTCTCCGAAGTAAGCCAGAAAAGCAACCTAAGGTGGTAGAAATCTTTTTCCATGAAGGAAGAATTCTTTTTTTATACACTCAAACTTATTGGTATCGCTGCCAAAGAAAATAAGATCTGTCAAAACAACCAAAAACATTAATTGAAAATCCCCTCAGTGCTGTAACACAAGGGAATGTTACTTTGCATTGTGTTGGCTGTGAGAACCACCACCAGCTCTATAAATAAGCCCTGCTGTAAGGAACTCAGCTAATATTCAACCTCCACAGCACTAAGGTCACCCATGAAATAAAGAAGTGGCTGTTTACAACCACAATTTGCATGTTAAACGTCAGAAAATCACCACACCCCAGGCCTCTGAGGAACCTTTAAAGCTTAGCCTTAGCAGGAGCATCCACCCTCGGGGCTGAAGGGTTTGCAGAGGACTTTTCTCAGCCAGTTCCAGCAGCACCAAGGTCGGGATGAGCATCTGGGCTGTAAGGACTGCACTGAGGTGGTTCGTTTCAGGCTCTCCCTCTGCTCCTGGTTCTAAACACAGATCTTAAATCAAATGACTTTTATCTTAATCGAATCCTCTCTTGGGGATTATTTCCAGTTTCTGTAATATTGACTCACCATCTGCTGGGAACTAAGGGACTTCTTGGCTTTATTTTGGTATCCTGATGATAACCAGCTTTCCACAGTCTCATTCCAGTTGTAGTGGAAGTTCACGCAGGAATTCGGGCTCTCTAAATGATTTCCTCAGCATAGAATAATTATCCAGTGTGAAATGCAGTAATTACTGAGATTATATGATTTCTCCAGGGAACTCGTGTGACCAAAGGTACCATTTAACCCCCGTAACCGTGTCCCACGAAGAACCCACCGCCTGGAAGGGGCCAACTATTTTGAAATGTATAAAACCGCCGTGAGAACACACAATCACCAAACGTCCTTTTTAATAGCTCCATTCCTCGAATGAGCTCTGCTGGAATCCACAGCAACTGCTGTTGGCAGTTTGTCAAACGTGACCCACCTCGAGGACGTGCCCAGCCGTGCACAGCACCCACAGCCCCTCCTGGGATTTAAGCCTCCTGTGTTTTCACAGGTAAGGTTGTAGCACCACACCAGCTTAGAGACACTGGAGACTGAACTCAGAGTTTTATCCTGCCCTAAAAGCCCCCCCCTCTTCTCCCCCCTCCTCCTTTGTCTGAAGCAAGTGATGCTCGCTGTGTGCTAAGAGCAAATGGATTCGGGAGATTTAATAAACAGAAAGTTATGACAGGCAAACACTCAGGGGAAAATAAGAATTCTGGAATTTTCATTCACTAAAATAAGGTTTCTTTCATATTCTTACTTTTTTCTGCTTGTAAATGAGACAGAGGTATTTCCAAGAGTAAATGAGACAGAAGTATTTCCGAAACTCTGAAATCATGAAAACTCCGAAATAATGAAAACTCCACTTGGCTTGATGATTTTTTTGCAATAACCCCGTATTTTTCTTTTCACAGCTTTAGTATAAGGACAAGCAAGAATCCAGCCTAATAATCCTCTCAGCCTCCTGAGAGTTAACTCTGCAGGGTGCAGGACAGGCGAGCTCTAACACATGCAGTTTTCAGACTTAGCCCCGAAATCAAGTTTTAGATCTTCTCACCGTACCTGATGGTCCTGACAGAAATGCAGTATTTCCACATCAGGTTCCACATGGCGCTGCCATCCCCCTTCATGACCTCCCTCGACGTGTTTGCAAAGTGAAAGAGGTTCCAAACAACCCAGGGACCGAGTCAGCTCAGCAGCACACGGCAGGGCTAGTCCAAGGCTCGGGCAGCAGCCAAGCACTGATTCGGGATTTCCAAGTGATTCCTCCGACCTCCACTCCAATGAACTCCGGGAGAAGGCAGCTTTCCCATCTGAACTCTCGGGTTACTCCTTTCTTCGTGATTTATAAGATTTGTTGTTTACATTATTTGCAAGCCAGAGGAGATTATTAGAGGCTGTTCAGAAAGCTCTGTCTAACACTGCTCCAAGTTGTCCAGCAAGAAAACCCTACCTACGCAGCACCTGCACCAAGCTATTCTAATTTATTTCACTTCAAAAAACCCCCAGCCCAGTAACACTGCCCTAGAAAGTCCCTTACAAGCACTGTGAACGCTCACCAAATACACACTACATCAAGTGGCTTCAGCTGGATAAACTCTCAGCTGTTTGCAAAATTTTTTGTGTACTGTAATAAACTTTTCAGTGCCAAAAAAAGTAATGAGTCATTTTCCAAAGCTGGATTTGAGCGCAGACGAAGTCATGGCTTTCAATAGTGAATATCAGCTATGACACTCAGCCTGGAAATCACAGCAGAAATAAAATGGCAAAATCTGTTTAAAAATAAAACCCCAAACAAACCTAAAAACCCAACAACTTATTGATTATGCATATGGAATCCCTGTGCTGTGCTGAATAACTTTAAAAACACAGCATTTATTGCCAAAAGTTCCACTAGAATTTAAGCCCCAGCACACACTCACATGGCATCAACCTTAGAGAAGTCTCGTTACTGTTGCTGTAGGGACGAGTGTTTTAAATCCTGCCCTCGTGTCTCCGAGACCACCCTGAAAGTCATAGTTGCTGCTCTGATAGATTAAAGCTCCCTAAGCCCTTGCTCAGCCCTCTAGACCACACTCTCTACTCTGCAAAGAGGTCAACAGCACCATTATCGGGGGCTCTTCTGGATCAAAGACATCAGATTTATATTTATATTATAGAACTTAATTAAGCAAGAAACAAAGTTCACACTATTTCTTCACAGAACAGAATGATTTTATGATTAACTGTTTTCTGTTGCATAACTCCATTTTCTATAGGACCATTTTATCTGAGATCTCATGACTGCTTCCACTATTCTGAAATATATTCTGCTTTGGGAGTTTCTGATAATTGTTCCTGGAGCAAGCTATTGATGGCTCGTAACAAAAAGTCAGACCAAGTTCCACAGCAGATTTTATGTTTTCAATCAATAGGCTTAATGAAGGAAAATTACATTACAAACTTCTACATGTGTTCTTAACCACTGGAATACATTTCAATGCTGGAAAAAGCTACGTCAGTTCAGGCAGAGCAGCTGAACCCTGTCCATTACCTTCACCCACTGATTGGAGAGATGAAGTGCCTACAGGAGAGACTTTCTGGGATTTTGCGCCATGTGCACTTGAAATATTTCATTTGGCATAAATAAACCCATTATATAAAGGGTATAAAACGAGTAGTTTCTTTTCGGTGCAGTAGGAAGGTATCAAACAGCACACTCCGTTGTGTCAACTCCATCTCTTTGAGCTCATACCTGAGGCTTCAGGGTAATTGATATATTGAGATTATACACGCCTTGATTGCCCTGCAGTCGCAATATTTTGACAGTACCAACATCTGCAGGAATAGTATTTTTATCTGTCTCTAAAGATAGATTCAGGGGATGAGATCTGCAAGAGAGTGGTATTTTAGTCACCTTCTTCATCCACATTTCTCAAATCTGTGCACAACCAATGTCCAAATGGATTCAAATAACAAGAAAGCATCATGGGGCAGAGGTGAGATGCTGCAGGGTGGTTCGGGGGACGTGTGTTTTGTGGGGTTTGTGTTGTTTGGGTTTTTAAAATCATTTCTGCAGCATTTCCCATGAAAATGAGAATATTTAAAATAGCACAGAGACTATTTCAGCTCTTGAGCTGAGTTTGTGCCCTTATTCCCAAAGAGACCTGGCCAAATGAAGGTATCCCTCCTCTAAACAAGCAGGGAATATTAGATTATTACATTATTATTATTCTGCAGGGAATATATATTATTTAAAATCCATCCAGAAAATGCTGCACACTATGCAAATCTCATAATGAGCTAATATGACTCGTATTTCAGTATTATGATCAAATCTCAGCTGTAAATAAATGCTGCCTATTCTGGTGCAAATCTGAAGGAGGGATTGCTGTGAAATGCTCCCTGAGATGATATTTGAGGGGAATGTTGAACCCCCACGATCCTGCAGAGCCTCAGGAGGGCAGGGGGAAATGTGCCAGGGTGTGGGTGCTGCTGATTCCTGCACACACCCCGATGCAAGGGCTGGTGATTAATCAAACCTACTGCTAATTGTCTCACATGCTGGGCTGCCTTCTCTGAAAACAGCTCCTCCAGAATAAGATTACCAAGGAGGTAACAGAATGGATATCAAAGAGAAAATGGACAGAGCAGCTATTTCTTACTATTCAGAATAACCTTATTCAGGACTAGAGGAGCAGTAAGACAGTACATCTCTTTTGTCTTGGCTGTTTACTTTGCTCCCCTTTGTTCCCAGTGACATCACTGTGTCACACATTAGCATATCAAATGATTTCACTGTTTTGAAGCCCTGTTTGCTTTCCCTGTAGGACAAGTCTAGTCCCAGCACTGCAGGGGCCATTTGGAGCCGTGTCTGTCTTCAACGTGCATTTTCCATTTTGTACCTCCACCATAACCTATTGTCATGACTCCAGCGACAATCTTCTCCCACACTCAGGTTTGGCCCAGAAACCCCAGGCAATGCTGAGCCTGTGGAGTGGTGCAGGGCTGTTTGGAGCCACTGCTGCCTGCCTGGGTTATTCCTCCTCTCTGGGTGTGGTGATGAAAACTTCAGTTATCTCTTCCCCTCGCAATAAAACAACAGATTCCATTCCCAGGACATCACTGCCCCCACCCAGCCCCACTGTGCGTGGGCCTGTGCTCAACTCCCCCCACACAAATACTTATTTGCTGATTTTTTTCTCCCACTGTACTCCCTGGAAACCTTTATCAGCTACTCCCTGCTTGCAAGCACCTACAGCACAGCTCTGGCTCTCCACAGCCACGTGTGTCTGGGGGCAGGACAGTGCCCTGCTCGTGGCTCATGTACAACAAATTCTCTTAGTCCTGCCAAGGTGCAAGGAGAAGTTCTGCCTCCTTCCAAACTTGCTTCCCGCTTCAGTACATTGGTTTTTCCAAATTCAGCATCTCTATGTCTCCCCAGGACACCAGGAAGGGGACACTGAGGGTGGGGAGGCCCTGGCACAGGGTGCCCAGAGAAGCTGTGGATGCCCCATCCCTGGAAGTGTCCAAGGCCAGGTTGGATGGGGCTTGGAGCAACCTGGGCTAGTGGAAGGTGTCCCTGCACATGGCAGGGGGTGGCACTGGATGGGCTTTAAGGTCCCTTCCAACCCAAAGCATCCTGAGATTCTATGACACTGAGTGGCTGTTTTATTTTCACTGGATGCATTCATAGGCTCAATCATGAGGTGCTGCCCCTGCCTCAGAAAGTCACTGTTTCCTTAGGTTTCCTCCGTTTATTTCCACATTTCTACATCAATTGGACACACCAGATCTCTTGCTCTTGCATTTTACTGCCTGTAAAACAGGGCAAGTGTCTCTCAACTTTGCAAAACATTCTGCACCTCTTTTAGGAGGAAATCTTTAATGCAAACAGCCACAGTCCCTAATCGATCAGTTCTGTTACATGGGCAGTCTCAAACTGCTCATGGGAGCTGAGCACACAGTGGAGGCAGCTGAAGGTGGGTGCCCTCCCAGCTGGCCCTGCCCGAATTTCAGAGTCAGCAGAAAGGATTCAGAGCCTGCTCAGCTGCAGGGGAGCTTCGGCTGCAACTGCTGATGCAGGTGAGTTTGTGAGGCTGCACCAAGGCAGCCTGAAATGCCTGACACATACACCCAGGTTTTGTTCTGCTGGCTGTGCACAGGAGCAGGGAGCTGCTCCAGGGCAGGAAAAACTATTGGAAGAATCAATAGCACAAAAACGCTGCAAAAAATTCACCAGAAGTTTGTCAGAGCCCTCAATTTGGCCACTGCCAAGCACATACCACCCGTTTGCCTAACAATAAGATTTTGCCAATGTTTTGGATTGCTAAGAGAACCCAGGGCAACTACAGTGATGGAGAGCACTGAGGAATCCTTAAAAAAAGTGTTGGAGAGAAGGTAGGGAAGTAATGGCAGAGAAGAATCACAGAATCATTAAGCTTGGAAAAGCCCTCTGAGATCATCAAGTCCAGCACTGCCAAGGCCACCACTAACCCATGTTCCCGAGGGTATCCCACATCCACATGGCTTTTAAATCCCTCCAGGGCTGGTGACCCCACCACTGCCCTGGGCAGCTGTGCCAGGGCTGGACAATCCTTTCAGTGAAGAAATTTGTCCTAATATCCAACCTAAACCTCTCCTGGCACAACCTGAGGCCATTTTTGGGAGGAACTGGAGGCTTTTAATCTATTTTCTATTTTTTACACTGGAAACAAAGCTGCTGCAGGCAAAGATATTATGAGGGACATAAATCATTGTAAGTATTTAAAAATGCTACAGCTGAGGTTCCTTTATGAGCTGTAGGTGGTGTGTTACTTTAAAATTATATTAATAGAAAGGCAGCGCTTAATTTGGAGCCTCACACTCTATTACTCTCCCCCCTCTGGAGATTCATTCCTATTTGGCAGCAGAGCCTGCAGGATGATAAGCAGAGGGTTCAGAGGGGAGAGGAGCTCAGAGTGTCACCAGAGTTAGGATGAGGTGGCTCAGAGAAAACCAGCACCCAGGCCACCTTATCTGATTGGGTTTTGGATAAAGCCCCTGCTCTGAATGGTGCATCACTTCACAGTGGCATGTCTGCAGCTAAGATAGTCTGAGTGCTCTAACTGTGCCTAGGCTCAGCCTAAATCAGGTCAGTATAAATTGCTGTCACAGGGAAAAGGGCCTGCTGCAGCCTTCGAGGGTGAAGAACACAATTTGCCCATTTTGCTGAAGTTTTTACCAGGATGCAATGGTCACAAACCAGATTTTAACATAATTTCTGTTCCGATGTACATGATTTTTATAGTCATTTGACAAAAGGAAAATGTGACTGTTGGAGTTTGCCTGCTTTGGGTTGTCACTGCACTCCCAGACCTATTTTTAACTTAGGTAGCATTCCCCTCATACAACAGCTATTACCAATTAAGGATTGAAAGGAGTCTTACAAATAGATGGAGTTCAAATTTTTAGCTTGAAAAGCATTGGACAACTTAGGGCACCTTTAAACCTTCAACTTGCAACACCAACACTTTGACTTAGAGAAGGGGTTTAAATAAAATACCTTCACCACGTATTTTTCCGCTAGCCTTCAGTGTATTCTCTTTCCTTCCCTTTTAAACTTCCTTTTCTGATTTTTCACGACCAGAATATGCAAACCACACTGTTTCCTGGGAGTTGACAGCAGTGACACACACACACCACTCCTCCTGCTCAACAAACCCAGCCTGAACCTGGCATTTTGATAAAGGGCATCCCTCTCATCCCCAGCATGCTGGAGAGTTTAGGATCCTTCACAGAGACCCCTCCAGGACCCTTCCAGCTGCAGCTTCTCCTTGGATGTCTCCAGGCCACCACTGTGCTCCCAGACTCCCTTTTCTGTGACTCGGTCTTGGAACACTATCAAAGGAAACTCAGAAAGCTTCCAATTCCCCTCTGCAGGGCACTGAGCCAGGGGCACAGTTAAAATGTGACTGCTCCAGGGGCTGCCCATCAGCTGCATCTAAATACAGGAGACACTGGAGGGCGAAAGCAGAGCCTTGCAAACCCTGTGTGCTCCAGGGAGGCAGCTAAAGGGCAGGAACACCCAGCCACAGCCCCAGCACAGGTTTCCAGATCCTCACAACCCCATCAGACTTCAAAGCTGTTTGTGGAAGGTTAAAATCTGTACCAGTGTGGAGAAGGGAGAACCTGAGGGCTCGCAGATGGTTCCTGGCTGAGAGGGAAGGGGTGGAGAAAAGGAAAGTTTCAGGAAGCCTGAAGAATGGATGTACTGGAGACTGCAGGGGACAGGCAGGGAGAGGCAGGCATACACACAAAGAGCTGTCTCTGGTCTGGAGCCCAGCTTAACCCAGTTCCACACTGGTAAGGGGAGAGGAATCAGGCAGCCCCATAGATTTGTGCAGGGTTTTGGCTCAGCCATGCCCAATCCCACAGCACAGCTCGGTTAACCAGGGGATGGAAAGTCCAGGGATCCCATCAGATGTGAGGAAGGGATCCCAGGCTGGGAGGAAGAACAGCCTGGGAAGTTGAGACAAACCAGAAGTGTGAATTTAAGGCATTTTGCACAATGCACTTTGAACACCTGCACTAAGACTCTTTTAGATCCAGAGAACCACTAATGACATTCCAAGGAAGGCTTCCACCAGATTAGCAGGTATTTCATGTATTTTCATTTCAATTTCTCAACTTGGAATCACTTCCCTGAGCACAGACAAATCCTCTGATGGCTTTTAAGGCATTTTGCTACTTCATGTATTTATTTGAGGGTTTCCTCTTAATCATTTTTCTGCTGACAGTGGAAATACTGCAATCTGTGCTGTTTGCAGGCTGTGCTTCCAGAGGGTGGGGGATTTGGGAGGTGGGGGAAGCTCTCAGCTGCTCTGCAGTTGCATAAGCGTTGCCAAGAGGATCCTCTGGAGAGAGATCTGTACTCCAGGCCGTGACTCAGCCCTGCTCTGGATGAAGTCACTGTCAAGTGAAAGCAAACTATTTGTTTCTAACAACATATATGGTGAACTCTCGATGCAAGTTCAAGGCAAAGCTCCAGTAATTTCTCCCACCCACTTTGCTCTTAAGATATTGCAAAGGAGCTCATCCTTTAACTGACAGCAAGAAGAAACACAAACCCACTGACATCATTGTCCATAAGTGTGCACAAGAAGCTCCCTGCTCTCAGGAACATGAACTTAGGGAATTTTTTTCCCCCCACTTGCTGTTACTGAGGTTTGTAACCAATATACAGCCACTGCCTCCAGGAATACGGGATTACAGTATTGTATGGAACTTCCCCCCCCTTTATTAAATCTGTTTTTAAATAAGGAATTTAATTATGTAGCAACGAGCGACCATTGAGTTCTCTGCAGCTTTTTTTATGCTGCATTTCCCTTAAAGGAAGCAGCAGCACTGCCCTGTGCCTGTTATCCAGCTCATCTGAACCCACCTCACATAACCCCACAGCAGAGGCTACACTGTGAACACCAGAAATGAGGAACAAAGACTTTCAAAGCACATTCTTTTTAACAAAGAGTTAACCTAGAGGACAACCCTGACATAGATCATCTAAAGCCCCTGTGCTGTCTTTGAAACAGCATCTAAATTAAGGCAGGCAATTCCTTTAATGGCTTCAAATGCTACAAATTTTTCTAGGATAAGAGAGTGGGAAAGAGGATGAGCTGCAGCTGCCCTGCAGAGTGCAATATCAGAGTGGCTTTAAGTAGCTTCTGACACTCAAATACTCTGTGATATTCCAGTATGGCAGCAGTAAGCTGCTCCTACCAAGCCAATTCATCAAAGCATCTTCATTTATAATCAGCACTGAAACATCCTCATGGGAACGAATCATATACCAGAAGATAGACCTGTTTTGGCCAGAGATGGGCTTAAGCACATGATTCAACCTATCCTGAATCACAGTGTTAGAATTGTGAGTCTCAGCTGAAGGGTGGCAGAAACAATTTCAACTAATCCCTGCTTCAGAAAACCAGTCATCTCTCATTTTGCCTTTTCCATGGGGGTGGCTGGAATCAGATGCTCATTAGAAATGGCCCTAATTGTTCTGCAAGGGACTTGTGCCTCATTTAGACAGGCCAAAAGGAAAACTGAAAGTGAGAAGAAATAATCTGAAAACTGTCATGCTTTGTCAAGCAAAGGATTCCAATAAGGTGACCTTTGTGAACTTGGCATTTTCTTTATGTTTTTTTAAAATACTCTTAATTTAACAAGGTGAGAGAAGACATTCGGGGAGGAAAAATCTACAGATTACAGTGGCCCTCAGTGCCAGGCACGCATTTTCTCACCTTATGCTTGATCTTTAATGCAATGCTAATGGTAACAATTTCTTGCTTGGGCTATTACACACCAGCTGGCAGCAGCACAGCACGATCCTTTACCCCCTGGCTAAGGAAAATCCTCACTTTCACATGTTAAACCTGAAGCCACATGGTTTTATAATAATCCTTGAAGTAAAGCATGAGACATTCATCCTCCCAACCCCACAGAAACCCTACAGTGATTTGCTCATCTCACACTTTAATCTGTTACAGAAGCACATCCCAGCACTTTCGGTGTCCGTATTCAGAGGATATCAGAACTAGCCCTTAAGTGAAGGTTCTACAGCACTGACCAAAATGCCCTCGGGGTTAATGACAACAGAGCTCTGAAATCTCATTTTCATAAATCAGTGCATAATCAAACATTTTTCAGAGCAGGTTTCGACCCCAGTCCTCCCAGTTTGCTTTATGCAATCTGCTGCAGCTTGGATAAACCAGGCTGGTGGTTTCTGGACACACTCCTGGAGGCATGAGCAGCGTTACCTTGCAGTGACTTTGTTTGGTGAATATACATGGCATGGGCAAAGTCCTGGCTACTGAAGGTGCTGTCAAATTTGAAGAACGGACTAAAAGTGCAGTTGGTGTATTTTGTCCTATTTCTCCCTTTCCCTTGCTATGCTGAGAGAACAAACTCTAGAGAATCTCTCTCTCTAGGCCGGGTGTTTGCCTTTACCTGGACTTTTCCAGAGGAATACCACATGCCCAGCTTGCTACTCTGGAATTGGATTTTTACCTCGTATACATAAATACATTTGAAAAACTGTTCTGGTTTTACTTTGTCCCATCATCCAGACTCCCTGTTTTCTGGCACTGGAGCTACAGCCAGGGAGAGGGACTGGCTTATTTTCCCTGCCCTCCATCCTGCTCCCAGCCCCACAGCTCTGGGAGCAGGGCCAGCCCACCACCACAGCCCACCTGAGCCTCTCAGTGTAGTCTTGTTCTCAAGGCTTTCCCAAATGTGCCAGTCCTATCGCACCACTCCCTACGTGCAGGAGAAATTGTAACACCCGACGCACCCTGCACAGACTTCTCTTGAAGTCCATGGATTTCAGTATAGATGCACAGTTCCATGGAAGTGGCTCCCAGTGCAAGATAAAAATTATACAAATATATACATATCTATACAATTATATAGATAGTGCAAAATAAAATTATATATAAATCAGAGCTGTCCAGGTCAGGCCACAGGCATAGAATCACCCAGGCTGGAAAAGCCTTCTAAGATTACTGAGTCCAACCATTAACTATTACTGCCAAGGCCACCACTACACTATGTCCCCAAGTGCCACATCTATGTGTTTTTTGAACACTTGAGGCCGTTCGCTCTCCTCCTGTCCCTTGTTCCCTGGGAGCAGAGCCCGACCCCCCCCGGCTCCCCCCTCCTGTCAGGGAGTTGCAGAGCCAGAAGGTCCCCCCTGAGCCTCCTTTTCTCCAGGCTGAGCCCCCCCCAGCTCCCTCAGCCGCTTCTGCTGCTCCAGACCCTTCTCCAGATCCATTCCCTTCTCTGGACACGAACCCACAAGAATTTCCTGAGTAACAAAAGCTGACAAACACAGCTGGATGTCCCAACGAGGAGCAGAACATCACAGAGCTGCTGAAGCAATGAGAAACATTCACCACAGGTCTGAGCACTGGCTGCAACTGAGACTAAAAGTCAGACAGTCCACAAAAGGAAAGAGAACAGTCACATTTCATGTCACACAGGGCTTGCTAAACCCTGCCAGGACATTGAGGGCAGGAGGGGTGATGAGCTGAGCACTCGTGGCCAACAAGGAGTGTCTGAGTCACCCCACGTGGCTTCAGTGGGAGCTGGGCAGCTATTCCACAGCATCCCTGTGTCTGCTCTGGGGGGGCTCCTGCAGTCACAGCACCACCTGTACATGGGGAGGGCTCAGGGGGTCAGCGCTGCTCCCCCACAACTCTTCACTGCACCTCTTCACCTGCAGCCACGGTTGGTCACCAGGGAGTGCTGGTGCCACCAGGGAATGTCACACAGGGCTGTCTGAGGTCTGCTCCTGCCCACATTCTCTGACACAGCTTCCCCCACCCCACGGAGGTGTAACAGAGTAGTAACTCTCATGATAATACTAAAAATTCATGTGGCAAGACTGACCTAATGGAAATCTTCCTCAAGTCCTGTTTTGGTGATCTCATTTCATACACAAAAAGATGAAAGATATACACAAGGCACACACAAAACCTCCCCACAGCCCCTGGGCTGTTTTCCAAGAGCATTTTAAACAATCTACAATTACTAATAAAAACTAATTGAAAGTAAGTTTTGTTCTTTCTTTTTCATATGAACTTCCTTGCATTTAAGTTCTGTTATTCTGGAGCACCTGCTCTTCATGCTTGTTTGTCACTGTGCTTTAATTATTTTGTTTCACACGAGAGAAAGTCGCAACTTTCCTTCAATTTTTCTTTTTCACAAAAAGATGACAGCAAAGTGCTTCAATATCTGATATTTAAGTGCTTAAGGCCTGGTTTTGCTTCTGTTAATGCAAACACGCTGCAGGAGTCGGGCTCAAGTACCTCCAGGTTTTGATGGCAAATAAATTAACTATCTGAAAGAAAATAAATGGACAGTGCTGAGCTATTGCAAAGGTTTCCATTAGGAGATGTAGAATAACTCTTCAGTAATTCATTTGCCACAAAGCTGGGATTTTGCCAGGAATCCAAGACATAAAGCTCGGGTTTAGTTGTATTTATTTGTGTCAAAACAGTCTGGCCACATTTCTATTATTTTAGAGGGTTTCCCAGCAAGGAAAACATCACAATGGGCTGGGACTAGGTTGGAAATTTTTTGGCTTGGAAATGGAATCTGTGAAAAGCTTCAAGAAGAGGAGAATAAAGCTATCTTTTGAAACTTCACAAGCCAATGGTCACAGATGAGGGTCCTATATTACTCAATGCCAGAAAGTGCAGGGTACCCCTGAAACCTTGAAAAAGATTGGAACAGTTCCCTTTTCCAGCCTTCAGTCACTGCATGAAAAATTCAACTGCAATTAGCATTTAGTACAAAGCACTTTCTGTAGGCTGACAATAGGTAGCCAGAGCAGAAAGTGTACAGAACAAGAACGGAATCCTATTTTAAAGAATCGCATGGGTTTTGTTAACAATGAAGGGATCCCCCACTTTTCCCCCCAGAAAATTCAAACCCATCTAATTCCCTCTGCTTAGCAGCGGAAATCAAGAGCAAGAAACCCAAAGTTTAGATTAAAAAGCATCAGGGTAAGTTCAGGCACATGTTAAATGGAATTGCTTATTTTGCTATTCCATTAAATAGGCAAAGCTCAATGCATCTGACATCCAGACCTATTCTTTACGATCACCATTCACCATCAATCATTTAAGCTGTGTGTCAGACCTGCCTAAGTGAAGTGCCCATTGCTCTGAATGACTCTGATGTGCACTTTGTGCCGGGAGGGAGATGAACGATGAACTATTATATTACTAAATATCTCGGGGAAAAAAAAAGGATCCTCTCTGCATTACATAAATTTCCATGACATTTCAATTAATCTCCTAGTGCTGTTTACAGTCTGTACACTACACACTGCTGTGCCTAAGGATAAAATATCAGGGCAGAGAAAGTACTGAGTCTTAGCTGAGATGACCTAAAGTAGATGTTAAAACCAAACAGCACCATCACCTTCACATCTGCAGTCACAGAGACAACAGTGCCTGATAATTAATGCAATAAAAAAAGCAGCTTTACACTCTTTGCCACAAGTTCTCGTTAATTCCCTACCACTCCCTTCTCCCCTGCCTTTCAGCTAGAGAGCAGAACAGCAAGGGAAAGCACTGGTGGCATCGTGTGCCGAAAAGCATTTCAGAGTTAATGTTTTCTTACCTTTTATAGAAACCATGGAGAGGCTGGAGACATAAAAACTGCCAGTAATCCAAGCAGAAGGCCTTCAACTTCAGCATTTTCAAACCCTTCTGCTGCAGCACCCGTGCTCTGCAGCAGGTTTTAGCAACACAAGACTTTTTTTGTTACGATTTGAATGACTCAAATCCAGTCCAACACACTCCTCTCCTTATTGCTGAAGTGTGTGTGTGTGTAATCGCCCCCGGTGCCACCAGGCAGCCCCGCACATGGCTCAGCACCTGCAGCTCCCAGTGCCCCCCGCTCATACAAAGAGGCAGCCGCACAAAGGAGACAAATTCATGGGCGCTCTTTGATCCTGCTCGCGGTTTATCTTCCCTCAAGTCCCCAATCCTACGGGATAACTGCTCTTACACAGAAATCCCACTTCTCCTTTTGGCTATTTTAGGCCATTCTAAGAGCCCTCTGGACAAACAACGTGGATATATTCCAGCTCCGGGCTTTGACGGAGCTTTGGAAAGCATCCTTAGAGCTCCCAGAACTTCGGAAAATGCAGGCAATTAGCTCGATGGGCTCTGACACCACTGCCCGGTACCCACAGCAGAGCCGTGCTCCCAGCTCATGGGGCTGCAAGCGTTTGCCCTTTTCCTTTCTTTTCCCCCGTTAATCAGCTCCTCCTGTAGCAGCGCATCAGCTCCATTGTCTGCGGCACCTCGGGAACGGGGGGTTTCTTGTGACGGGGAGGGGAAAAAAACAGGAAAAAAAGGGGGGAGTGGGGGTGGAAGGAAGACAGGCAGGAGCTCAAACCCTCCCGCTCGCACACCCGATTGTGCTTATCTTGTTCCCAACGCGATTTTCCAGGGAGCTGAGGGGGAAGGATAAACCAACCCCCGAGTCGCGGGCGCGCAGCGGCGACCACCGGGGACGGACGGACGGACNTCCCGGTGGAGCATCCCGGGGGATCCCGGGCAGGCACAGCCCCCCCCCGCCGCCGGAGCCATCCCCGTGCCGCGGGCTGGGAGCTGCTGGAGGGGGGAAATGTCAAAATGAGCAGCATCTGCTATTTAAACCTCTCCTAGGCACGATAAAAGAGGGTTGCTTTTGTTCTGAGAAGACACGAGCCCAAATTTTTAAAAATGTCTTTTATCATGGCCCAATTCTACCACCTCTCCCTCCCACCCCTTTATTCTTTCTCTCCCAGCGTGCACATGTCCTGTTCAGGAGTGAGAATCAGAGGACAGAATCACAAAGGGCACGTTTGGAGTAGAGATTAGGAAGAAATCCTTCCCTGTGAGGGTGGAGAGGCCCTGGCACAGGTTGCCCAGAGAAGCTGTGGATGCCCCATCCCTGGAAGTGTCCAAGGCCAGGTTGGATGGGGCTTGGAGCAACCTGGGCTAGTGGAAGGTGTCCCTGCTCATGGCAGGGGGTGGCACTGGATGGGCTTTAATGTCCCTTCCAACCCAAACCACTCCACGATTCTATGAATACCCTGAGCTGGAAGGGACCCACAGGGATCATCCAAGTCCAACTCCTGCCCTGCACAGACACCCCAACAATCCCACCCTGTCCCTGAGAGCGTTGTCCAAACCCTCCTGGAGCTCTGGCAGCCTTGGGGCTGTGCCCACTGCCCTGGGGAGCCTGGTCAGTGCCCAACCACCCTCTGGGGGAAGAACCTTGTCCTGAGATCCAACCTGCCCCTGCCCTGACACAGCTCCAGGCCATTCCCTGGGTGCTGTCCCTGGTCAGACAGAAGAGGTTGGTGCCCATCCCTCCACTTCTCCAGTCCCACAGTGAACAGCACAGAACTGACATGTTGCAGGAAACATCACTGGCACAAGAGAACCTCAGTAGCAATTTATTATTTTTAAGAAGTTTTTTTCCTGGTGTTAAATAAGAAATGCCCTAGTAGAGACTGAGCAATGCTTGTGTCCAGTTTGCTGGTAAGTTTGCTTTTTCCAGAAACTACAATTTGGCTATTTCTTATTCTGTTTAGTTCCTGAAAATCACTAATAGTAAATATTTAGGCTATAGCTTGCAGTAGTGTCAAACAAGTAGAGACGAACTTGAGTTCAATAGTTACAACAACAAAACCAAAAGCAGAATCTGAAGAAATAATTAAAACCCAAAGATTCTGGCACTTGGACAGGTATTTAAAATGAAACGAACAAACAATAAACCAAACAAAAAAACCCCACAAAAACCCCAAAAAACCAAAAAAACCCCAAACAAACAAACCAACAAAATCCAAACAAAAATCCATAAAACCTCCTCCAATCCCCTCCCAAAAAAACCCACAAGAATTTTAACACTGTTTAAAAAACATGAAAAGAAAATTGAACCCCTAAACCTTAACCTGAGGCTCTTTTCCACATACACATATCTAGTTCCCCAAGTGCCTGGATAATAAGCTATATTTAGGGTTTCTGGTTTTACTCATTGTCACTGTTCAGTTACACAAGTGTCTTGCATCTTCTTAGAAAACTGGTTTGTGTATGTTTAATTGAAATGAAATCATAAATATATCGGAGAAAGAATTGGCAGTTTCTTTCGTGAAGGAAAGAAGTGAGTGAGTTGTGCCCAGACAAGATTCAACAATGTTCCCGTCACGCTTTGTGTGGTATTTCCCTAAAAACACATTGTCCAGGACAGGGAACGAACAGATCATGAGAAAAGCAACTTGCATCAAAAAACTGCCTTTGATTTGGCCTTTTAAAAAATAATTTCTTGTGAAGCTTCTCTTTCAAATACCCAATTCCCTGTGCTGCCTGCACTTACTCCTAGATTTCTTTCAGACCAGCACCAGAGCTGCTGATTCCTAAGCAAACACGACTGGTGAGAAGCAAGATCACCCCCCAACAATATTAAATACTGCCCAAGTTCAGGCCTGTTTTTTTTTCCTGAACTCATATTCCCTTGGGCTACATTAGCTTGGCAATCTTCAAGTGATGCCATCATGGTAAGGATATTTAGATTTTCTTATCAAAATCTCCCATCCCAGCTTTTCATCTCCTGTTCTCTAGGGTATTTTATCTGAGGAGGAACTGAGGAAAGGCCCTCGAGACCCAGTGACTCCTGGTGAGCCCAGACCTCCTGGCCCTGCCTCTGCCCTGTGTTTGGCCATTTGCAGTGGTGCCAAGATGAAATTCTTTCCCCTCCGTTTCCGAGAACAAACTGCACAAAAAACCCCCAACCAAACAAAAAAAAAAGAGTTTTCCCTATCAGAACATTCTTATGTCTGAATGTCTTGATATTCCTTTAAAAAAGGCAGGAAAAAAAGAAAGCAAAAAAGTTTATAACCAAGAACAGCTATTCCCAGGATCAAGGAAGAAGGGGAAAGTCAGCTTGAGACAACTAAGCTCAAGAGACACTTGATCCTGAAACAAGACTTTTCAGAAAACTTATCCTTTGTCTGCTCACATTACAAAGCAATTTCTTTCTCACCATCATATCCTTCCCAGAAAAAAAACCCCACCACTATTTATCACCTTAATTATTTCTTGCTAAAAAGTGGGCTTTCAGTGCCCAGAAGCCATGTACCCATGGATTTCCTGACAGCATCCAACCCCGATTATCCTGCCCTGCACGCAGAGAAAATGCTAATTAGGACTTTTGCAAATGAAAAGCCCCATGCTCTCCACACGTTCTTCATTTCCCTTGTCTTCCAGAGGAAAACAACAAAGAAAATTAAGCTTCATCTCACGCTCACCCAGGATATAGAACTAGTTCTTTCAGAAAGGCATTTTCCGAAACCTTTGGCTCAGAATTCCCAGGCCTGACAGGAGTAGGGATTTTTGGATGTGCTGCAGCTTCAGCACTGGAGCCGTGAGGGCTTGGCTGAGAATTTCTATAGTCAGAGTTCAGCTCTGGCACAGCATGTGAAGCCTCTGACAAGGCTTTCAAAACCAGCCACTAAAAAAAGGGCAAAGTGAAAATACTCCAGTCCACCACCTCCTTTTTTAGGGCTGGTTTTCTTGCCAACCCCTGAAGCTCTGAGGCTGAAGGAAAACAATCCACTGAGGAGGGAGAACTTTGTATAAAATAACCCCAGCAGGAAGCCAGTGCTGGAGTTATTGGTGGACTGGTTTCAAAAGTTGGGGACAGCAGGTAAATTGACTTGTCTACCTACATAAATCTTTAACCTTCACATATACTGAAGTGCTTATATTAAATATTTTATCTATACATATTATATAAATAGCTACAAATATAAATATAAATAAAAATGTAATAAACATCTTAATATATAAAACATATACATACATGTAAACAAATACTTATAAATACATAAATAAAATAATATAGTAATGACATAAAAATACACTATAAATTTATAAATATATGAAATATATAATATATATTTAAAATATATATTAAAACTACATATTTTAAATACATATATTGAAGTACTGTTATTTACTTACTTACTTAAACTCTCATAGTGATATGCCAGGAACATTCCTGAAAATATTTCACTTGCCCAGAAAAACAGCATATCCACCTACTTAGGTGGAACACAGGAATTGTAACTTTGCAGTAAGAAAACTGTTTTCCATGAGTCTTCCATGGCTTCAGGGTGAAATATTTCACTGGCTACACACAAAAACTTCATGGTAGCCATTCCTGCATTGTGGAGCTCTGGAATTTCGTGGGACCAAGACAGTGTGGTGGCTGTACTCATTCCAGGATACCCTGTGCACACCACATGTAGAAGTGGGGATCACACGAGGATTACAGATCAGGTGCACAAAACAAGGGTTTGATGCTAAATTAGTTCCTGGGAGGGTTAAAGGCCTCATTGTTCACAGGATGGAACAGCACCCAAAGCTCCTGGACAGTGGTCCCTGTCCTGATCCTGGAAACCAAGCGATCTTCATATGAAAATTGGTGGGAAAACTACAGAACCACAGAACATGCTGAGTTGGAAGGACCCACAAGGATCATCCAGTCCAACCCTCAGCCCTGCACAGGCCCATCCCCAAGAGTCCCACCCTGTGCCCCAGAGGATCATCCAAACCCTCCTGGAGCTCTGGCAGCCTTGGGGCTGTGCCCACTGCCCTGGGGAGCCTGGTCAGTGCCCAACCACCCTCTGGGGGAAGAACCTTGTCCTGAGATCCAACCTGCCCCTGCCCTGACACAGCTCCAGGCCATTCCCTGGGTGCTGTCCCTGGTCCCCCCAGAGCAGAGCTCAGTCCTGCCCCTCCTCTGCCCCTGCCCAGGCAGTTGGAACTGCAATGAGCTCTCCCCTCAGTCTCCTCTTCTCCAGCTGAACACCCCAAGTGCCCTCAGTGTCCTCCCACAGCTTCAAATCAAGGCCCTTCCCCATCTCCATTTCCTCCTTTGGACACTCTCTGATGGCTCAATCTCTCCCTTCCAATTGTGTCCCCCCAAAGTGCCCCAGTATTGAGGTGAGGCTGCCCCAGGGCAGAGCAGAGCGGGACAATCCCCTCCCTGCTGCCCCCGGGACAGGGATGTCCCTCCTGGCTGCCAGGGCACTGCTGACTCAGGGCCAACTGGCCATGGACCAGGACCCCCAGGGCCCTTTCCTGGCACTGCTTTCCAGCATCTTGGGTTGCTCAAAGAATAAAGCAAACTCTGATGCAAAAGGCTCTGGCAAACTGATCTCCCCTCCTGTCCCTCTCAGGCATTCCTGGGTATCCCCCCAGCAAACATCCCTTCCCTATCAGGGAAGAGGGAAGAGCTGTGTTCATACAGAACTCTCGGGCTCTGCTGCACCACGGGGACGCCCGGGGTGGTGCTGACATCCAGTCAGTCGGGGACAACAGACCAAAGCCTCTGCCCTCCATGTTTACTTGAAGGGAAGCTCTGCTGCCTAGAAACGCTCCAGTAACTCAACAAAGTTATTTGGCTTCAAACATCTCTCAGATTTATGCACTCCCCCACAGATAACATTAATCATAATTTGATACTATCCTTTATTTTTGGTTATGAAGCCTCTAAGGTGCCAAAGTATCCGCGGATTAGAATAGTAAGAAGTTTGCTGTTCTCTTAATGCTGACTATCCTTTCTGCACATCTGTTCTCGGAACTTATTCAACCACTGGTTGATCAATTTGTTACAGAAGATGACAAACCTGCCACAAATATCTGCAAGGCTCAAACATTTAAATATCTACATAATTTGAAACAGGTCTGGTAATCTAGCACTCCAGAAGGCCAACATTAAGATTTAGATATTAGGAAACAAAATATTTTCAGATGCCAGCTGCAAGCTGACAGAGGCCAACTCAAAATATCCAGAGTAAATACTGTGCAGGCTATGAAAGAAATCGTGCTAACCAAAATATACATATGTAAAATATGCCAATTTTTTACATACTTTCCTCTTTATAATGGACATAAGCAAATTTTTCACATTAACCCTCACTCTTTCCAGCACTGAGAACTGGAAGAGTGGTTCTTTGAGAGCAAACTTACCTTGTTGATGGGGTCAGGAATTGTGAGCAAAATGATGAAGAGCAGCTAGCCCAACTAGGAAATACTAATGGCTTGACAGGACACTGGGTGGGTCCATATTAATTGGTATATCCCATTTTATGGATCATTCAAAGGCCAATTTGCTCAACATATTCATGAGAACATTCACTAACAGGAAGAATTCTATTATCTCTCATTTTACTGAAAAATAATAGCCTGAACTCCATATAATTACAGCTCCAGAACAGGCTTATTTGACCTACTGAAGTCGACTACATGTCACATTTTCCTCAATAACTGTTTAACACTAAGAAAACCTCACAGGTTTAGCTGATATAATATGAAAATTTCTTTATGTCTCCTTTATGACTGTTTTACTCCAGACTTTTTAAACTTCAGAAAATTGTTTAATTTGTAGTTAAAGAGTTTGAAACCTATTTTTACACTCAGGGCAACTTGAACTATTCAAAGAATATTCCTTTCTCCTTTTCCCAGCAAATGTTAAAATTCAGCCACTTCCAGCATCTATAAAATTCTTCCCCATCTTCCTCTCTGATATTCTCCCATGGGAAAAAATCGACTGGAAGAAAAAACGTTGTAAGGAAATCTTTTTTCACAGAGATTTAGCCAGCCTAGAATAAAGGTGGCAGCAATACCTGGTACATCACACACCAGATACATGATGCTCTTCCTAAAATAATTTTTCACAGGAGCAGGGCAGGGGGAAGTTTGGATTGTTTCCTGCATTGTCCTCCCAGACAAAGACACAGTGTTCTGGTCACACTGGGAGATGGGAACAGAAATACTGCCCAAAACACAGAATGCTGTGCAGTGTTGCTGTGCTGAGGACAAAGAGAATATCACAACATAGGGGGTGGGTGCTTAGGAAATGGTAATAGGGCATATGCTTTACTTTCAGAAGACTTTACACTGGAAAATAATGGAAGATTAATTATAGGCGGCCTTTAATTTAAATAAGGTTAAATAGAACGGTTCCCATTGTTTTGTTTGAGCAAGGTTAAAATGACATAATGTGGGAAAAAGTCACATCCTCAACCCATAACATCTCCAGAGGAAGACTGGTACCAAAACAACTGTCAATTTGAGAGGGAAGGACTCTGCCCCAGCTTAATCAAAGGCAGTCTGTGCCTTTGATGCACTGCTCAATGTGCACGGAAGAGAATAAAAGATGCAAGAACCCATTTGATATGCAGTGTTAACAGGGCTAAGCATTTCTTTCTAAATTGAGTGATCAAAGTGGAATCCCAGTTACTGCAGTGACTCCTGTGACAGTGCCCTCTGAAGTTTATACATGTGCTTTTATCAAAATGCTGAGCAACAAAAACCAGCAATGACATCTCACAGTCAGGACTGTTCATGCAGAGCAGCACAGAACTGCCAGGACAGGGCAGAGGTTCTCAGCGTAAAGGTTAGAAAAACCTGCACAAAGACACCTTCCCTCCCTCCCCTTCAGGCTGCTCTGAGAGCAAACACAGTCTTTGAAGACAGAACTGAATTTCAAGTTGGAAATCCTGGAAAAGAGCAAATTATCCACTCTTAGAAAAAGCCAATGCCTTTGCTGGCTGTGCATTGCAAGATAAAGTTATGTGAGGTACACCTGATACAGAATGATTTCTATTACCTCAAATCTAAAACTAACTTCTATTATTACTACAGTACCTGAGAGGATCAGTTGAGACGCTGCTTCCTGTTTCCAATGAAGTCCTGAGATGACAGCAAAAGAATAAAATTATAAAGTATTAAAGCATAAACTAAATTAAAAGTATAAACTATTTAAAAATACTATGTCCTTAGTATTAAAGTATAAACTATTCAAAAATACCTTACACATCAAGTGCTCAATGACTTTACATTTTCTTCCTTTTTTTTTCAGAATACTTAGCATGCCATTAAACCTGAGTGTAAAACCAAAGAATACACAAACAACCCAACAGCCCTTTCCTAGACTAGAGAGAGGGGAATTAGAGAAACTTTTCCCTGAATAAGTCACAACATGATCAATATTCAATATTCTAAAGCACTCTACCCTTCTGTTTCTGTTATAGGAGTGACAATACTTCGTTCTGTGAATGGCTGACACGAGTCCTGCTGTGAGCACCATTATACTGAGCTTTTCCAGAACCTGTGTCCTCCTTTCTGTGTGCACTTGGCAGGAAAATCCCGGCTCCATTCACCTGTGTAGGTGCAGAACCTCAGAACGTACTGTGCCAAAAGGGAACTGGCAGAGCAGCACCAGGGCCGGACAGTGCACATAAACCAAACCGTGGTCATGGGAGAGCAGTTCTGTGCAGCTTCCAAGGACACATTCCTGGCCACACTGCTTTCATCCTTAGTTTATCCACTAAGCAAAAATAGCATGGAAAGGGGAAAACAGGGCAAAATTCTTCTGCCAGAGCATCCTGCAGTTCAACCCTCCTCTCTTGCTGTCTCTGCTCACGCTGGGCATCACATCTCCTCATTTACCTACCAACAGAACAGCCATCCTCACATTCTGTGGCTTTGTGTTCTCTACCCAAAAAGGCAAGGACAGAGCTGTCCTGAAGAATTACTGCAGCAGAAAGTGCAGTTAAGATACTGTAAGTCCCGAGTAAGTGCTCCAAGTAAGCTGACGTTTGAGCAGCATGTAACATGCCTGGTGTTACTAATTAGACCTGCTCTCGTTCGGCATGACTTCAGGTTTATTATACACATAATACAGAGTTACATTTTTAGGGTAAAGCCAGTTTTTCCTCAAGCTGTAATAAAACATTAGCCAAAGCCCCATCATGAAAACTCCATTATCATGCTAGAAAAATTTCTTAAATGGTTACACGCACTTATTCATTTATAATGAACAACCCTTACACCAATGGCCATAGATCAACCTCTGCTCATATAGCCAGAAACATGTATGGGCTGTGGAGGTTCATAACATTCCCACTAGAATTGCATTAATTATATTTACAGTGGCTATTCATAAATCAATGGCAAATCTTTGCTGTTAGTCCCAAGATTACTAATATGTTTACAAAAATAAACAGGGTGGTGTGAAGGGAGGAGGCCACAAACACAGCAAGAATCAGCTGTACGGGGATGGAAACAAACCATATTGTCAAAATAACTTTTAACTAAAGCACTAAAGCTTCAAAATAGCTTTTGGGAGCTTATTGCACCCTGTATTTTGTTTGCTTGCACAGTTCAAGATTTGTGAATAGCATTGAATTTTGAGGGGGTGGCTCACGTATGTTGGCTTTGTGGCTGCTTGTTGGTTTAACAACTGAGAAGGGGGAACTTAATGTACTTATAATTAAGTTTCCTGCTTAACACAGTGTGCTGTGGAAGTGCCAGCCTGGCTCACTCTGTGGGACTTTTTGCCTTGGTTATAACACAGATTTAAAAAAATCTTCACAGTTTGGCCCTTCCTACTATAAATAAATATTTCTCAGATGCCGTGTCTGTTCAGGGATGATGGGCTGTGCATAAATTAGAGATGCTAATGAGCAGTAATTAGCCTCCACCCCGGCACAACCTTGATTGTGGTGTGACTGACACTGAGCACGTGGTGACCTCGGGGACTTCTCACACAGGCCCAAGGAGCAGGATTACAGCTTCATTAAAAAGCCTGAGTTTTCCTTCTGAATACAGACACCCAGGGTGTCCCCAGCGCCCAAACCCTGCAGTCAGGAGAGCAATAAATCTCTTTAAAAACACAGGGAAAAGCACAGTTCCCACAGTAAAAATACCCATCATAAATCACCGAATCATTAAGGTTGGGAAAGACCTCCAAGATCATCAAGTCCAACCATCAACCTGACACCGCCAGGTCCACCACTAACCCACAGCCCTCAGCACCACATCCACACGTTTTCTGAATATTTCCATAGATGGTGATTCCACCACTTCCCCGAGCAGCCTTTTCCAGGGCTTGTCAACCCTTTCAGTGAAGAAACTTCTTCCTAATAGCCAATCTAAACTTCCCCTGGTGCAATTTGGGGCTGCCCACACTGAGACATGGCTGAAAGGTTATTTCTACCAAGACGGTTTTCTAGAAACTTCCCTGCTGCTGCAGCAAGCAGTTCGAAGTGTGATTAGTGACAGTTTGTGTCCTTGGTAACTGCAGCTACAGAGCCCAAAACACAGGAAGCCACAGACCGAATCGATTTGGGGGCTGGCAGCACAGAGCCAGCATAGCTGCCAGCGTGCCCAGAGAGTCCCACGGGCACCAGGGGCATGGAAGGGCTCCAAAAGTTCATCTGCTGTCCATGGTGGGCACCCATGGTGGGGCTGAGGGATGGAGAGACCCCACTGCAGCTTTGGCTGTGTCACCAGGGGCCGGGCAGCCCACCTAGCAGGACAGAGGCAGATGATGGAGTATCTTACAGTAAGTCTCTATGTTAGAAACTTCCCATCCTTGCACAATTTCTTCCATCAAACACAGGAATGAAGAACTGCCTTCACAGAATATTCTGAGCTGGAAGGGATCCACAAGGATCCAACTCTCACTGAATGGCCCATACAAGGATTGAATCAAAGCAGCCCCACGGAGAAAGGCTCAGAACTGGTTTTCTTACATGAAGATCGGATATAGATAAAGTGTCAAAGACAGGAAAAGCCACAGGAACTGAACTGGAGAAAGCCCTGGATGAGGTCCCCCCACAGATCACTGGGGAGAAAGACGGAAAACAAGACCTACACTAAGGAGGGCAAGACACCCAGAAATGCTCTAGCCCAGCCTTTTTACCTGGCCACCCACCCACAGACTTGACCTGTCGCTGTGGAAAACCTCAGGTGTGGTCTGACAACATGCAAACCAAAGTTTAGTGGCCAAGAAAAACACCCAGGAGAAATCAAGTTTAAAATCCACTGAAAGATCTGGATTTGGGGTACAGAAAATCAGTTTGCTCTTATTGAATTTACAGAATAATTTTAGTGTAATCACATAATCACTCCCCTTCTTTCTTTCCTGCTAAAGTCCCATTTGAATCTTTTGGTTTCTTTCCAAATTGCTGAAAGATGGAAAGTTAATTTAAAACACAAAAATAACCCAAATTCTGAACACAATGTCATTAAGCTACAGCAAACAAAATATCTCATTGTACACAGAGTCACTTCATGAATGTCAGGAAAGATGAAAATATATCTCTTTTAAGTTACTTCAAAACAAGCTTTGTTTGTTTTGCTTTGCTTTTTAACAAATTAGCTGGACAGGAAAATAAAATACTGCATTAAAGAAAGTTTTCTAAAGAAAACGAGCAGGAAGATCTGACAATCCTGTTCATTCCTAATGGGCAATGACTCAGGACATTTGTAGCCCAGAAAAAAGTACATGCACTAGCTAATGATATAGCTGTTAAAAAGATACTATTAAAATAAAATAACTTGTCTATATATGTACAATTTCCATTGGTATTAATAAAGATATTAAGAAAACCCCAAAGTACTATGAACTGTGGAACTATGCCCAAGGCTTTGAGTGAAAAAGCCAAGAGAGAGCACGACTTCAGAGAGCACGAACTGCAGAACTGTCTTGTATTGTCAGGGAATGCTCTAAACCACCCTGGGAGCTGTTCTCTACCTCCAGTTTGTTTCCATGGAGTTTGCAAGGTCTTTCTAGGTGAGGAGTTGAGGAGATCTGTCCCAATTTGGCTGATGAGTCAGTTGAATGACATCTCTTCGTCATGTGAATTCCTGAGGTTTTAGAGGAATCATGGCATGAACTGTAACTAAACTGGGCACACAGGGCTACACCCAGTGCGATTATTTACTGCTAACGTGGGCAGCATGAAACTTGGAGAATGTGTGTAATTGTTGGTAATAACAACTGCTTTCAAGGCTAAAAGGATTATACACAGTATGGACGCACACAAGTCCTGGATGAGCTCGCCTAGAGCTGCCATCTACGTCCATCAGTCACACAGGAGTCATAACCAGCCCACTTCTCCAGCAGAAAACACAAATACTACCAAGACATCATTGGTCTAAAATTCAGACAGTTGCTGGCTCATTCAGTAGGCTTTAGGTATCCACAAACAAAAAGAATAACCACAATTCTAGTCACAAGTTCTGCCCTGAAGCACAAAGCAAGGCCACGGGCTCTAACTCCCGTTATTGGCACTACGTGGTGGGCAAACCCAGGGGTACAGGATTCCCAGCAACACGGTATCTAAAAAATCTGATTCCACAATGTTTTAGCAGATTCAAGTGAAAGGCACAATTAGCTCTTGGTACCTTGAGCAATGATACAAAGTTCTGGTTTATTTTGCTTTTTTGTGATGAAAGAAACGGTTTTTCACAAGTACAAAAATCAGTATAATTGAAGATTATTTTGGGAACAGTCTAACACGGAGTTCCCTATATTGTATGGGCATAGAAGGGGTAGGGAATGAATACTGTGAACTGACAGTCTCAAATGGGTGCTTTGCTTAGCTGTGATAACTCATGAGGAGGGTTATTGATCTGGGAGACAGACCTTCAACTACTGTGTCTCTCAGTGTGGAGCAGTGACAGTGGGAATCATTGAGACATTAGGAAGATGTCAATGTGACTGCAGCAAGCTCCAGTGTAACAGAACCACACAGAACTATGTTCTGGCTGAGAAGGATAAACAGGAAAAGTAATTTTCTAGTCCAGCACCGTGTCCACGCTGCAAACCTTTGTTAACTCTTCATGGGGGCCAGAGTTATATAGAGGTTCTTATTGGGCTGAGTGGATAATCCTGTGAGACTCCCCCCAGTGTGATGGCTCAGTACAGCTGCCTCCCCTCCTCGGGGTCCCCTGGGCAGCTTCCAGCCCTCCAGGCTCAATTTGAGTGAATAATGCTAAGCTGGGGCAGGAACAGTCCATTCCCATCAGGGCAGATGGCTGCAACTGCTTCATTAGCTGTTAAGCAGAGGATAGAGGAGAGCCCAGCACTACCTATCTACTGCTGGCAGAGCCTACAAATAACCACACAGCACATGCAGACATCGTGCAAGCAGCCAGAAAAATATCCACACTGAGAAAAGCCAAGATATTCTTCTGGCACGAAAACGCACAGTGGTGACAGATGAAATAATTGCAGTTGAAGCAAACCCCCAGCTTGATCCCAAATAAAGACTGCTTAAATATATCATCTTTTGGCTAAGAAGTGAAATTCACTTGGAGCATCAAAGTATAAAGATATTCTGTCTGCAAACAGCAACTCAGAGTGTATGTGTGAAGGGAAAACGCAATTCTGAGCTCTGTCAGACCTTTAGTGAGAGCAGCAGCGTGGCACTGCATCTTTCTCAGACTGAGGGAAGGAATGCAGAATAATATATTAAATATTTATAATCTGTGCTGGGTATTGCTCAGTGAATAATTGCTGCTTGGCACAGTTTCCTCCCACGAGCTGGCAGCACACGGAAGAAAGGGAAACCTGTTCAGTGCAGGCTGATGCTGTGATACTCCCCATGCTCACATACAAAAGAGGACCAAATTATTTCCCTATATTCCAAAGTGCAGCTTCACTAAATGGAAATATTTACCCTTGCTTGAGGATGGTCTGACTTTGGATCTCAGTCTCAGGGCTCCGTTTGGTGGGTAAGCCCAAAGCTTCTAATCCCAACAGGCAAAAAGAAGGAGATAGAAGGATCATACTCAACCAGGACAACCCTCTCCCTCAGAAACAAAACTGGAAATGATATTCCAGCCACTACATTGGCCATCAAAGAAAATCATCCCTTCATATTCCCTGGCAGAGATCTGCCAAGCCATCAGGGAGGCCACATTCCCAAAAGACTCCAGAAGGAACCCAGTGACTGCCAGTTCAGCATTCGTTCTGTCACACAGTCCTGATCTCCCAAACAAATGGCCCTGAGGAAACAAGCTGCGGGAAATTCCAATTACAATATCATGGACCAGGAACTAATGAAGAGATTGGTCTCCTCGCAGAAAGCAGGAGGAATCTGATGGATATATGGCTGGAAGCCCTGCTGTAATGGCTGCAGCATCATTTATCAGACGTGCAGCCGTGTCCTGCATTAATTAGTGCAATCAAGGCATTGTCAGGCCCCAAAGGCAGGGCAGCAGCTCATCATTCCTTTCTCCTACTCCCACAGCCTTGGCACTGCCATGGGACACTGCCAGGCCAGGAGCTGGCCCGGCACACACCGAATCCCGACCCACTGTCTCCACCAAGTCACGGCCGTGTAACAGCTCAGCTCTCTGGGACATGCACTGCAATCCTAAAGCAGGTATGGTGCAGAGGCAGGAGCTCCCAGGAAAGCTGCAGTGCCTCTGGCAGCTGCACTCACACACAGATCCAATTGAGGAAACCTGTCTGGCCGTAGATCTAAAAGTAGAACAGCCCGACTCCAGAGGGTTCCGCAGAATTGCGTGGGGAAGTAGGACACAGTGAAACCTCCCTCACTTGATATTAGTCATTGGAACAAACCCTGAAAACTCAATTCAGATTAAGCCTTTCTTTTGGATAGACAATCTAATAGCTCTGCTGACAGCACTGGCACTGCTCACCTATGGGAATCAAGGAGATTCCTGCTTCTGATTTCCTCTTCTTGCACATTTTGTTCCAAATATTTTAATGAACCATTTAAACAAAAAAAATACTTAAACACGTGTTCAATGCTGCTCTTGGAAATAAAAAGCTTTCCTTGCTTGGGGCTTGAATGACTTGCATTCCCAACGCTGGGAATGTCTAGATCTATTGTTGGGTCTACAGTGCTCCCAGCATTGGGAATGGAAACCAGCTCCAAGTTGGAAAGCTCACGTTGCCTGTCCTCAGAACACATCTCCTGTTCCCAGGTTGCTAATGCAGAAGAGTGCCCAAACACTCCTTTTTACAACATGCTTTCTAAATCAAAACATAATCCCAGTATCTCAAAGAGATTTTAAATCTATAAGAAAAGCAATGTTTAGGAAACAAAGCCAACCCAACGTGATCCTAAAATCCAGGAGGAAAGAGCCAGGCTAGTAAGCTCAGCTGGCTTCATTAGTTTCAGGAGACTGTGCAAAAAATAAAATTGAATTTCTGTGCAGAGACAGCAGAATTATATTAAATAAAACCCAGTTTGTACTTGCAAAGTTGGGGCCTGCATTCCTAGAGCAGCCTGCAGGAGTAACAACAGGGGGACTTGGAGAAGTTTCTTTTTCAAGAAATGATCTAATTTCTGTGAAAATGTTACTAGAAAAATTAATTTTCAAAAACTGCCACCAACTCGATTGTAACACGTAAAGGTTAATGGCCTTGCTGTCCAAGATTTCATTGCTGTGTCATAGACTTCTCACCTTCTGCCTTGTCCAGCCCTCTGCTGGATTTTCCAAAGGAGCTGCAGGTCCCCCTGCCCCGAACTCTGAGAAAAACTAGCTTTATCAGGGTCCCACCCCCATGACAACAAGCAGTTTAGAATTTATTATCTGCTGACCATCTCCTCAGCATTGTATTTCAAGGTCCTATCTCGCCAGAGGAACTGATTTCATATTCAAATATTGCAGTGATGTGGTTTTGGCTTTGTTAGAAGTAAAGCCCATCATTTAAATTACACTTATTCCCAGAGTTACACAAAGATCAGATGTTTATTAACAAGCTTCACTCCTATTTGCAGCTCAAGTTTAGAAGCATGAAAACAAATCCAAGCCGTACATGCGACATGGGAATTGAGGTTTTCCAAAGAAGGAAGACAAAGGCCGATGTGAGAGCAGCAGCCAATTGTATATAACTCAGTTTGGAGACATTAAAGCTCCCAGATCCATGTTTAATCCCCTGTGAGGCCAAGGTCCAGCCTGCTAATGTAATCTGAGAGCAGAAGTGTTTGAAAATGTCTTGTTCAACAACATGGTTGGACAAACTTGTTCTCCTCTAAAAGTTCTCATTTGTGGCCCTGGCCTTTCCCTCTTCTGTTTGTGTATCATCTGCAAAGAAAGTGATGTTTATGAGAGCCATACATCTGAAAACACATTTACATTAATGGGTAAGGATCCTTGATTACTGTGAATTAAGCACTTACTGTAACCCAGTTAGGCCAACTGCTGTCTTCTGAGTGACTGCTCCCCCACAGTGGGAGCAAAATCAATCACTTCCATCACAGCCCAGCAGCCTCAGGACAGACAGAAGGACACTCTGAACAAGCCCCCATACCAGTATCCACGCAGGAAGCACCCAGATCCCAATTCTCCCAGGAGTCTTGCATGGCATTTGAGATCACCTGACTGAAAAATAACAGCAAACCTGTTTTTGAGTAAACCTTAAACAGATGTGTAATTTAAAACCTGTTTGAATATCGTGTGTCCTTTTGCAAGCTCCAGGGTTACCACCATCCTCCTAGACCAGCTGGCGGCAGCTCTGTGCAGGTGATGCAATGAGGAATAAAATCCTCGTCGGGCTGAATATGAAAATGAGCACACATAAAACATTACACCCTAAAAGCAGAAACTTATGACTTCATAGTTTAAAACCGGGACTGTTTCTGTTGGGTGTACCTGCTGCACATGGATGTAAGAACATTCTGACAGCTCCCAGCCTGACAGACCTGCTGGCACAGCCTGCACCTCACGAGTGGCTCAGGGACAGGCTTCACTTCACTCTTCCTGTTGGTTAACAGCCTCAGGGTTTGGTTCTCACCTTCACATCAGCAGCCCTTACATCCCCAGTGAGTGCTGAGACATCCCATGCATTTCCTTATGTTGCAGTCTGCATCCTGAGAGTGCACACACGGACAGGGAAACCATGGGCTGGAACAGCAGCCTGATTCCTCTGCACAGATCCAGGGGCTGGAACAGCAGCCTGACTCCCCTGCACAGATCCAGGGGCTGGAAGAGGAGCCTGACTCCCCTGCACAGATCCAGGGGCAGCAGCAGCCCCAGGCTGCACTGCCAGAAGCCCATTTATCACGTACCATGACAAAGCCATTCGTTCCTGTAGCTCTCCAGAACCATCAGCATTACAATTTCAGAATCCATCTGACTCTCAGCCTGTTTCAGTACATCCCCTTGCAATCAATGACTATTTCCCTGCGTGTTGGGGGTGTTTTTCTGCCATCACCCAGCATTTCACAGAAGCAGCAGATTACAGGATGCTATGGATCAATGAGCATCACCCTTTTGTTTCCCAGGAAATGTACAGAATTACACATGCTGTTAAGTGGATTCAAAGACCTACAATCCATATGCTGTTTCCCTATTATTCAGTAAAGCTGCATCTATTACCTTAATTCCATCATGTCTGAAAAGAAAAATTGACAGAGAGATTTCAGATAAGCAGATTCAATGATTTAAATTCTAGTGCGCTGTATCAGTCTGTCAGAGGTTATGATGCTTCTTTTAAACACAGAAAACCACTCTTTTATCACCCACACATGCACAGTCAATGTTTCAGTGATCCTACTCCTCTGTACGCTCAAACCTACCGACTGAAAACAGGGTTAGGTTTTTTAAAAGCATCATTGTTTTCTGGGAGCAAAGGCTTACAAACCTGAGTTAAATAACATGCTATTAGCAAACTAGCACAGAATCCAAAAACAAACCCAACTGAAGCTACATCAGCAGGTCTGACAAAACAACAAAAAGTGGGGTTAGTGGTATGTGTGCTGAGAGCAGGATGGGGGCTACACAGAACCTCAACAGAAAGGAACCAGGATTTTTCACCTAACTGGCAGTTTACTTTTATCTATTTACTGTAATAATAATTTCCACTCCTCTGCCTTTTCATACAAAAAGCAGTTGAAACCACAAGATTACCACATGCTTCACATAACTTCAGAGGCCACAAGTGCTTCCCATATTCATCCTAAGCTTCAAGCAGTATTTACAGCAGAAGAGTTCAGAGAGCCTTTGCACACACGGGAACTAGTACAGCTTCAATGAAACCCCAGAAATCAGAATATGCAGACCCAGAAGCATTTGAGAGTGCCAAAGGTCCTGGCTGCCCTCTGGATGCCGCTGGATGTGTTTGGAGACCAATCCTACCTGGAAATTGCTGTATATGTGTGCACACATGTATATATACACACTCAAGGCTGAAATTGTTTGGAAAAGCCCTCAAAACAAAAAGAACAGGGAAGGAAAATGTCAAAGTAAGCTTTAAATTAGTCTTCCCCTTCTTCAAGTTTACCCGAGGACCATTTCACCATTTAACTCTTCCATACCAGAGTATCAGAGTGAACAAACACCAGGCAGGAACTTGCACATCTGGCTGGAGGAGGCACCACTTCATTCCCACTTTGAGCCTCCACAGCTCCAAATTTTAGCACTCCAATTTTGACAGATAAAGCATGGAGATTTTACATGGAGATTAACAAAAACTGCCTCCCAAATCTTCCTTCTCCTGGCTAAGCTTTCTGCAGGTGGACTGAGTGCTGTGGCTGAGACAAGTGTCTGATGGAACATGAAAGCAAAGCTCAGCGTTCATTTGGCCTCATCTGGAATGAGGTGACCCGCTGCTCTACTACACACCTAAACCTTTGCCTCCCCTCTTGGCTCTTTGATCATCCTTAAGTCTTTGATGAAAAACATCAAATGAGCTGACAATACCTATTACTCAGTTGTTTTCCGTTTTAAAAGCAGTGGCTCGTCCCTTGCCTTAGCACTGCGTATTTTCCAGCCTTGAAGCACTGAACTAACCTAACCAAGGACTGTGCATGTCTCCCTTGGAATCCAGTATGGATATATTTTCATTGAGCTGCCCAAAATCAATAAGAAAGACAATTTTAGAAGATCTTCACTAATGAAGTCTGGCTATAAAGCAGAAGACATGTCCTGGTGGGCTTCTGAAATGCTCAGTGTGGAGAGCACCTCAAGTCCATGCGGGAGGCACCAGCAGCACTCTGGTGGCTTCCAGGGCAGCTGACAGTGGTGGGCACAAGCTGAGAGCTGAGAGCTGCCCCACTAACAAAGAACAAAGCAAAATGGCTTTAATCAGACACCCCGTGACCCACAGCAAACAAACTTGTTTGTCAGAAACATCTGCTCCACCCAGGAGTCGGAGGGTGGGGGAGCTGCCCGTGCTCCCCGTGTCAGACACCTCACCTGATTAATAACTCTGCTTGCAGGGTGACAAAGGAAAACTATTTAAGTAACATTTCCTGATGGAGATTAATTATCTTACTACACCAGCCCCTGGCAAAATCTTGTCACAAAATAGCAATTACAACTAATTGAATTCTCCATAAAGATGAATTTAATTGAAGAGAGCAAGATGGATTTCAAGACTATCTCATTTTCAGGTGTGCAATGCTCCAGTGATTGGCTTGGGGAAAAAAAATTCGGAGCTGAATGAAACGTGACATAATTTCTTTAGGGAAAAAATGCTTACATTAATGGGTCATAAACTGGGTTGATTTTAGGCATTTGTTCCATGAATGCATCAGCCAAAGATCACTAAAGGCCAAAGAGCCTACAAATAACATAGGGGAAAAAAAAAAAAGGCAAAATATCTGAATGGGAATGGAACAAAAAGGACTTGCTTGAAACAGTAGAAATTCGAAAGGGACATATTTTTCACTATATTGTGTGCAAATTTTCGCTTGAATATGGAAAGTAAACATAAATTAAAGAAATGGCCTCTGGTTATTTGAACTTCCAGCTTCCCAGCTTGTTTGGCAAATGCAGGTAAGTATTTTCAAATTTTCTCAAATCTCATGCCCCAACTCTAAAGGGAAAACAGCAACACCTGTATTTTACAGAAGTGACCCATTAATGGCCGATAAAGATGTTGGCAGGGCACAGAGGAGGGGCCATACTCAGCAGGGGCTTTAAAACTCCCCCTGTATTAGCATCTTTATGTCAGAGAAGGTTTAATGAGTACCCCATGTTTGCTATGTACTTACTGTGGAAACCAAAACATGTTGGATTGGGATTGGAGCAACCTCCTCTAGTGGAGGATGGAACTGAGGCTGGAACTAGGGGGTGGAACTGGATGATTTTTAAGGTCCCTTCAAGCCCAAACCATTCAGTGGTTCTGTATTTCGTCTTGATATCTGCACAGCTCCCCTTTCCTCCTGACCCTGTAGCATTCTGTTGCTAAAAACAAATATAACTTGCTCTGATGAGTCGCTCCCATCCCCAGGAAGGTCCCCAAGGTCTCCTTGGAGGGTCAGTGACCGGCTGTCTCCGGGTCACAGGGAGGGAGCGGGATGGCAGCAGGGCTGAGTCACGAAAGGTCAGCCAGTAGCTGAGAGCAGGAGGCTGGACTGGATCCAGACACAGCCAGAAAAACTCTCCCTGAACTCATTAATGACATTTCTCCTCATGCATGGGCTCAGTGAAGTTCTGTCTCTCTCTATCTCTCCATTTTTGTCAGCCCACCAGAGCGAGTGATCCCTGATCCCGGCGAGGAACTGGACCCTACGAGCACACTGGGGTGACTCTGCCCTCACCAGAGCCCCTTTCCCTTTGCCAGGAGGGCAGAGTGTCCTTCCCAGAGCAGCAGGGGAGGGAAAGGGGATAACCCCCCCCCACTGCTGTTCAGCTGAGTCACTCCAGGCTCTGAGTGTGATGATTCAGCCCGACAGGTCCCACCCTGCCCTGAGCAGCTGCTGCAGAGTTTGTGGGGTCCACAGAAAACGGGAAACCCCCCTGAAGCACAGAATCATAACAGTAGGAAAAGACCTCCCAGTTCACCAAGTCCAACCTTTGACTGAACTCCCCCATACCCACTAAACCATATAATGAAAAATGAGAGAAAAGGTTCAGAAACCAAACACCTTGTAAATACAGATGTGATACACTTAACTATTATAAATAACTTCAGCAGAGGTAGAATAGTAAAACTAGAATTTCTGCTGCTTTGACAGCCGAAACATCTATCCAGGGGTATTGAAATTCATAGAACCATAGTTTCATGCCTTTCAAAAATAGTAATCATCAATATCTTTATTTGAAAACCTACTACACATCACGGATGGATCAGCCTCTTGTCAGAACCTGCTGGAGCCTGGGAGAGGTGTTGCCGTATGTTTGTCTTGTTCTCATACTCCTTCCTAGGTACCCATCAGACTGGGATGTAAAACACCCCACGTGCTTCTCATGGATTGTTAAACACACACCTTCCCTGGGACATCTTGTGCATTCCAGCTCCAGAAAGGTGGAGGCAGAGCAAACTGCACAAGCAAACAGGTAATAATTGTAACATTTCTAAACAGCGTTTAGGATAATAATTATAAAACACAGAAACACCACTGACTGTAGAGGATGGCGGCATATATATCACATATCCCATCTCCAGTGTCCATAGAGTGCAAAAGTACATCCAGCTGGTTTCCTCCCTCGTTTTCATCTGCATGTTCACGGACTGAGCCAGGCCATGGATGTAAGGAGTGATTTACCGGGAAAGCCTCTGTTCAGGCAGCATTGGAGCTCCCTCTAGCAGCCCTGCCAGGAAACAGCCCATTCCTGCCAAGCCCCAGCAATGCCAACACCGCTCACACGCAATCCTGGGACAACGCGAAGATAACGAGAACTGCCCCACGATGCGGGTATATATATTTTTGGAGTTATATTTTCTGAAAGTCCCTGCTCCATTTCAGTATTTGAGGTGAAAAAAGACTTAGTGCTGCACTTTGATGTGGTCGGTTCGGCAAATGAATATTCCATCAGGTGAATGTCCCCTTTGCAAAGCCGTGGGTGGGGGGTTCCAGAGGGGTCTCAGCCTTTTCAGGCAGTGACCTGTGACCAGCCAAGTCCCCAGCTCTTGCCAATGACCTCAAATGCAGGTTCAGTGCTGCTTCATCCCGATGGCACTGCCATCCCCAGGCACTTGCTCGTGGAAGCAGCTTCCTCAGCCACAAATTATTATATAATTCAAACTCATAATGAATCTTGAGTTGCTTGGAATGGTGGCAATCCATATTCCATGACACAGCTGGTGGCTTGGCTAAGGAAACATCTCAAAACCTTGACTGCATTCATGCTTGAGATCTACACCCTCCTGCATTTTTCAAGGAGTTATTTCTTCTCCTCACATTGCATAATACTTTGTTTCAGCTACTTAAAGTCTACTTTGGGAGATGAATCTCTTAATTTGTCATAGTTTAGTTGGTTGGTGGTTGGTTTTTTTTTTTGCTTCATCTAGTGGTGCATAAAAATCCATCCCATTCCAGCCCAAAATGTGCACACACGCTGCTCTGAGCTGTTTTAATGAATTCCCACAATGAGTTACAGAGAGGAAATAAAACGCGCAGAAAATAACAGCAAAACTGAAGTCTCACCCACCCATTTTAGGCAAAACCACGTACGAGCTGAATGTGTTTGCAAAGGAGAGCTCCACATTGCAGAAGAAAACCAAAACAGCCTGATCCTAAATGGTGCAAGTGCCAAAAGGTGCCAAAGGAGAAATTCCCCAACTGAATTTCTGCAAAGCAGCAGCTTTTTTCTTCAGTCCTTTTGAGTTCATGGAAGAAGAAAATGGGTCTATAAAAATAATAAAATGGCATTTCTACTTAATCTTCCATACCAGAAATCATGATAAGATAGTCTTCACTTTTCACAGAAACAGTGCAGATTCATTGAGGAATCAGAAGAAAAAAGGAATTTTTCTGCTGGTACCTTTCTCTGTTTTATAATAACATGCAGCATTTAGGTCATTACTTCTAACTCTGGTTAACTAAGAGAGCCCCTGCCAGGCTCTACTGCTACACCCTGAGATTCACAGCATGTTTTATTTAGCCAGACATCATTTATTTAAACAGGAAAATGTTTACTTCTGCATTTCTGACTTCCAGTGCCTCAGAGAAGGTCAGCTTCTCTCTGTGCTCCACCAAGAGTAAATGCCACAATTTCATGATACTATGGCTACAAACTCAAAGTGTTTCAAATGCCAGAAACTCCTAATGACACTATTTACCCTTAATTGGAAAACTACTGGATAGAAAACACCCCCCTGGTAGTGTCCTGTAAGAGCCAATAACACTGGTCAGGCTTTGACTTCATTTTCTCCTGAGACACATCATTAACTGCAACCACATTTAAGATAATCAAGTGCTGTCTCTTGGACGGAAAAGGGCTGTCACCCGGAGCTGGGGGGTTAATCTGCACGGTTAAATAGCAGTCCTGCTTCTTTGTTTCCCTTTACACACACAGATAATACATAGTTATTGAAAGATTGGACAAATCTTCCCCTCTGGAAGGGAATAATTATAATGCTCCAGAGTTCAGTACACTGAGGAGAGAGAGTTAATCACCGTTTACATCTGGGAGGAGATAAGCAAGTCAAAATATCAGAAATTCCTACTGCTTCTATCTTTGGGAAGCAACTCGGAGAAACTCGTAATTATCAAGACCCAAATTGTGAGAAACATTCAGCCATTTCAGTGGTTACCCTGCTTAGTAAACATCAGCTCACTTCCAGGGATACAGTCAACTCCAGTAATTCACAATTTTTCGCATATATTATTTTAAAATTTTACCGTGGGAATGAAAATTCTTCAGCTACATTGTAATAAAAATGATTAAGAAACACGTGAAACTAAGGAATATTCAATACCAAAGAACAGCAGTAGCCATATAGTGTTTGTAGTCTGCAGTGAGCATAAAGGATACAGAGAAACCTGCGAAATCATGAAGGCAGATTATCCTTCTGCAAGCAGATCCTTCCCAGGCCTGGGACACTGCACAGGCATAGCCAAGACAAGCACAAGAAAACATTTCACAAGAAGGATAGGAACAGTAAATTAAATCTAACACAAAAGCAAATAACCTGTATTCTGTTTTTATATGGATTCTTTTGGGGGGAAGAAAGCACATTATACAGAATGAGAGTGAGCCTCAAGCTGCCTTCACAGTTTTTCCCTCCTTGATCCTGATGATTCTCCTTTTATCCAATCCTCAAAGCCAAATAAATACAAATAAATACCTGCTTTTCACCCTACATCAAGCCACCTCTGCCTTTCCACGAGCTTCAGACAGCGTGGAGGCAACTGCATGACAGCCACAAAGACTTCAGAGCCTTTTTCCCCCTGCCAGCCCTTTCTTTCTTGCAATCCTCAGGGTAGGAAATGCCACAGCATAGAATCTGCTCTCTGTGTGTGTACTTGGACTGTTTCAGTTTGGAAGATCCAACCAGCAGAAATTCTCCCGTTGTTTTAGAGGATGTGTCTGGAAAGATGTAATCAACAAAGTGCCTTTTGGGCAGTGGGAGCTTGGTCACCCGTGGCCATGCTCTCATTTATGCAGTCACAGTCTGCTCAATTCCAAGTTCATTCCTTCAGTGACAACCTCGTGCAGAGCTTTGAGAACAGTATTGTCATTGATTAGGCAACAGAAGTTCATGAGCAATGATCGTGGGCTCTGCTTCTGCTGGATACAAGACTTGCACAAACACAGGCAAAAGAAAGGAGAACACAGAGCTCAGGGTGTAAGCAGCCATGGTGAGAGGATCTGCTGCAACAGAGATGTGCTGATTCCTCAGAACAATCACAAGGCAAAGAAAGAAGAGTTAATCTCTGTATGGTACCATCCATAAAATGTCACATGGTTGTGTTTGCCCAACCTTGAAATGAACTGTTAAAACAGCCTAATACAGATCCTCAGGAAAGGTTCCCCTCCCACCCCACATCTCAGCATTTGCGGGGGAAGGAATCCCCTTAGTTTGTGCCACTCACACCACACAGCCACATACAGACAGCAACAAAACTCACAGAGCACTCCAAGACTTATGGAACTGTTTATTTTAGTTCAAAATAAACTGTGCATTTCAGGTATTTGTTTACAGTTGGAGTGTGTTTTCAGCACTGGACAGGAGGAAGAGCTGTAGAAAGGCATGGACAGGAGATCACTGAGGGCACAAACTGTGCCTTCTGCATTACCCCGAGGGACAGGACAGAATCCTATGGCATCCATGCAAGTGCCAGTCCATACACACCAGTAAGAGAGGAGAGGAGAGATGGGCTATACAGGCGGAGCACTGCCTGCACACTCAGCTGCTTCGCTGTTATCTTGAGGATGGGCTACTAGACCCCGAAGGTGGACAGCAGAACTGGTGCAGAACATTATCTTCCCTGCCAAGGAAGAGGGGGGGCAAGAAAGAAGAGAGACAGAGGAACAGAATCACAGGGAACAGCATTAGGAAAATTAAGCTTGAGATTTTCTTGGTTTTGTTTTTAAAACCACAAATACTGTCACTTGTTTGTAAGTACCACCCAATTAATCATTTCCATCTGAGACAGGACTCCCAGCACAGGGAAGAACAGCCCAATGAGCCTGGTCAACTCTGAAGAGTTAACTCTGGGGCAAAAGCTGGTTTGGAAGGGCAATTTCTGGTTTTCCCACAAGAAGACTTACATGAAGTAGCCACCATGCATACCCAGCCTACAATGGCCATGGCTCCTTTATTTTTAACATGCTTAAAACTTTCCACAGGTATTTTCACTGCCCACATTCCTCTGAAAATGCAGAACATTCCCCTTCTGTGGGTGATTTACACACAGAAATATTGAATAATGACTGCACTTCACTCCTCCCCCCCACCCTCTTCTCGGGTAGAAGGAAGAGCTCTGTCTCCGTGAGGAGTTGCCAGCATCATGAATGGTGCTACAAAGCTGGAGCAGTTTGGAATACCTACATCTGTAATGCTATAAAGTGCTTTATGGCAGGTGGAGGGAGGGATGCTGGCTTGGCAGGAGGCTGCAGCGAGGCCACTTCGGTACCAGAACAACCACGAGGGGCCATTTCCTTTAAACTAAAGAACAAGCTAGAGGAGGAGGATGGAAAGGAACACAATGAAGGAAGAAAAACAAGAAAATCCAAAAAACAAATAGTAAGTTTCATGCTATTCTGGCAGCTCCTGTTGTGCTCAAACCGCTTGTGCAGGGACACAATTCCCTGTTTGTATATCCCTACATCACGTAGGCATCAAGTGGAAAATTACAAGTATTCCTATAATTATGCCAGCTTTCCTTTGCCATAGGGCGTGAGCACAGATGCCTTATATAATCAGCTGAACCTGACACTGACTTAGGGTGGGATTTGGGCACAGTTTGGCTCTGCTTTGCTCTGTCCATCTGTATTTTTCCTCTCTGTGCTGCTGGTTTGAGCGATGCTGCTCTCACCCCTTTGCTCAGTCTGAAAAAAAATCTTGTCAAGCTTTTAAATCTCTGTATATTCTGAAGAGAGGCCCAAGGGCTTAAATGTGCTGAGTTATGTAGCAAGGCAATTGCTATTCACTTAGAAATTAGATTCCTATTCAACATTTTTTTGGCAGAGAATATCAATAAATAGTTGTATCAACAGTATAAAGGATTCTGAAGTGCAGCTACAGCTTCACCTGTGACTACTCATTGGGAAGCTCCCACAGGACCAGGGACTGGTGTGGGATGTCTCTACAGATGCTTCTGTGAAGGACACATTAGGTATTTCCTTTGTGTCTAAGCCTGGGGAAGGGTCCAGTGCTCATCAATGGGAAAAAATATAAACCGAGGGTTTCAAAGTACCACATTTATCTGTGAAGAGGTATTTTTAATTTCAGGAATCTAAGCAAAAAGTTCTCCTGGTTTTCCCTAGCCGTACCTGATGTGCAAGAATTCCCACTGTGCTCTTGGGAAGACTTAGAAAACCAAACTACTCTAATACATCTGTCAGCTTGGGATCATTGGATAAGCCTCTCTGTTCGCCAGTTATGGTGGCAAAACAGCTCCAGTGCCTACCAGGGGCTCAGACAAAAAAGAAATAGCATAATCAATCCTTCTATCATTGTCCATACAGTGGTTTGTTGCATGTAAACCAACATTACCTGGTGAAACAAAGATTCCACATTAAAATTTCACACAAGTGCAGTATTTTCAGAATGATGGCTTTACCTCCCAGAGGTGCTGATTAAACATTAAGCAGGCAGAGACTGCAAGAAAATGATGGGATTTCTTTGGTACTATAACATCCTTTGCATTATCTTTTTGTTTTCACAGGTATCACTGGGGAAAAAAAAAAAGAAAAGAAAAATCTCTAGCTTCACGATTTTAAAAATGGTCTTTGGACATGATAAGGGCGTCTAATTTGAGATTAGAAGAATGGAAGGCAAAGCAGATGGAGAAAGGAATGAGTGACAGCCAACATTTTGTGCAAATCAGAACAAGGAAATCATAGTTACAAATAAACACATGAGATGAAAAGCTGCTCAGACACCAGTGGTAAGCAAATCTGTCCACAGTTGGGGTTGCATTTATCACCTATTCCATATCCATCCACAGAATACAGACAGGAATGACTGTATATCCCCAAGCATGGGAGTTCCTGTGGAACACCCACCACCTCTACACCCAACAGCTACAGCAGCATTAGGGCTGCAGGGCATGAAAAACCAAAGCAAGCAAACCAAAAACCCCACCCCTCCAATTTCAGCAGAGTGGGGGCCATCTCCAAGGGTGGGCTGAACTGTCCTGAGGTTGTAAATGAGCCCTGCACCCTTGGGAGGGTGGGACCAGCTGAGCCACTGGAAGGCTGAGGTGACACAGGGGGGGGGGTGTTATTGGGATGAGGCACCTCCCACCTGCCCAGATGGGCTGAAGTTCTGCCTGAAAGGTGTTTAAAGATGTGTCTTAAACCACAGAATGGTTTGGGCTGGAATGGGCCTAAAAGCTCATCCAGTGCCACCCCTGCCATGGGCAGGGACACCTTCCACTATCCCAGGTTGGTCCAAGCCCCGTCCAACCTGGCCTTGGACACTGCCAGGGCTGGGGCAGCCACAGCTGCTCTGGGCAACCTGTGCCAGGGCCTCCCCACCCTCACAGGGAAGGATTTCTTCCTTATACCCAATCTAAACCTACTCTCAGTCTAAAGCCAGAGGAGATGTGTTTAGGAAATGCTGGGAACAGACTGCCCTTGAAACAAGAAGCAGAGGTGATTAAATTCCTGTTCTCTGGATGCCATTATATCTCTGGGCTTTGCTTTGCTCAGATTCCAGCTGTGAGGCCACTGAGATGATAATGAAGGCTGGATCAAGCAACTGAAGTACAGGATTACATGGACTTCTACTTCTGGGAGCCTCTCCAGGGTGTGCCACAGTTTCCTTACCTTTGCCCTTCACACCAGCTGCAAAACCTGCATTCAAATGATCACCAACAAATCCACAGCAGCTTGTGGAATTTGCAGCCTCAAACTAGAGGAGTTTCTAAGCCTCTACTTTGGGAGGCAGGAAGGGAAGGGGAGTCAAAGAAGCCAAGTTCCAGCCATTACTGGTATATTTTTTGGTCTCCAAACAAAAATAACCCAAAAAGAGCAAGCAGAGGAGGCATATGGGCTAACTGGAACGCAGACAAATATCTAGCTGGAAGTATGCTCAGGCTTCCCTGGACTTTTCTTGTAACAGGAGAATGCAAGATAACTTGTATTATTTCTGTTTTGAACACTGTAAAATGAGCAGGCCAGGGATTACTGCGATAGCTGCAGTTATTAAAAATGCATTATTTCCCTATTAACAATTCAAAACAGATGCCAAAGATCATCTTGACTAGAAATAAAACTGCTGGAGTGACTAAAACATCCAGCAATTAGCTAACAGCAAATCAGAGATGCTCCAGATTTCACTGTAGTGCATTCATTAATTGCTTCTTTCAGAGCAAATTTAATTTTTAATTCTGGGCTACAAAATTAATCCCTCTGCGTATTTTCTAAATAAAGCCTCAAACTGAAGCTCGACCAAAGCATCCCCGTCTGTTGGTTTTGTTTCTAATGATTTCTATTTATAAATTGATAAATGAGAAGAATAAAAGCTAAATTTAATACTATTAAGTGTATGTGGAAATGCAAAGCCCAACCTTGTTAGTGCTCTAGGAGCTCATTTTCATTCACAGCAACAGGATCCCCACATTCAGGTCCTGTACAAAACCAGGTGCATGATTTGCACTTGCCTCAGAGATTCCAGTTGTAGGGATGTCAGTTTGGATAGAATAGCCTCAGAAATTTAAATTAGTGGTAAACTAAACAATCCTGCCTTGTAACAGCCAGGCTTTAATACACCACCACACTGGGGAGCAGGACACTACCTGGGATGGCACTGACATCACTGTAGGATTTGAAATTTAATCCTAGAAAATAAACTTGCAACTCTTTTTTTTGTCTTCCCAAGAACAGAGTGCTTCAGAATGGTGGATAATTTGTGTTAGAAGGGACTGCTGGAGGTATCTGTGGTCCAGTCCCTGCTCAGAGCAGGGCTAACCATAGCAAGTTGCTCCAGCTGGGCCCAGTTGAACTGAGCGTTGCTGAAGACACAGATACCTCTTCCTCTCCTGGCCTCTGTTCCAGTGTTAGATCATGGTCAAATTCCTCTCTCTCCCTGCCTTGTATCTAAGGAATTTTCCTTACTGCAATCTGTTTTGGTTGCCTCTTGCCTCATACTCTCCTAGAAGAGACTGACTACACCTTTTCCGTATTCTCCTATTCATAGAATCTTGGAATGGTTTGGGTTGGAAGGGACCTTCAAGGTCATCCAGTGCCACCCCCTGCCCTGAGCAGGGACAGCTTCCACTGTCCCAGATTGCTCCAAGCCCCGTCCAACCTGGCCTTGGACACTTCCAGGGATGGGGCAGCCACAGCTTCTCTGGGCAACCTGTGCCAGGGCCTCCCCACCCTCACAGAGAATGATTTCTTCCCAATATCCCATCTAAACCTACTCAGCATCTAAACCTACAGCATCAGCCCTGAGACTTCTCTTCTCCAGGGAAGAGCCCCCATTCCCTCAGCTCTCCTCCCTTCTAGGTACTCTGCCCACAGACATCTTGGTGACCAAAGGCTGGGCTTGCTCCAGTACCCTCATGTCCTTCAAAAAGCCAGCTGCTCCAGAGGAGGTTTCACAAGTGGTGACAGAAGGAGGCAATCACAGAATCCCAAATTCATCATGGTTAGAAAAGCCCTCTAAGATCAAGTCCAACCGTTCCCCCAGCACTGCCAAGGCCACCGCTCAGCCACGTCCCCAAGTGCCACATCCACATGGCTTTAAATCCCTCCAGGGCTGGGGACTCCACCACTGCCCAGGACAGCTGTGCCAGGGCTGGACAGCCCTTTCCTTGAAGAAATTTTCCCTAATATCCAACCTAAACCTCCCCAGGTTCCTCTTGTCCCATCACTTGCCCAGGAGCAGAGCCTGACCCCCACCTAGTCCACCCTCCTGTCAGGGAGTTGTAGAGAGGGAAAAGGTCCCCCTAAACCTAAACTTGCTTGGGAGCAAACAAGGCCAATGATGAGTTCCTTCCCACACCCCAATCCTGAAACAACAGCTGAAGATCTTATGGCATCTTTTTGGGCACTCTAAAAACAGCACGTGCTTTACACATCCCGACACACTCAGGGCATTTCTGTGTTCACTGCACAAAGAGAGGAAGACAAAAAAAGCTAGAGAAGTGAAGGATTTTTTAAGCACAAAGCGATGCTGCTTTATAAGCTTTAATTCCAGAAGAAATACTACTGATAAAAATAATAACCTACGTGGAGCAAGATATTGAGACATTCAAGAAAAAACCAGCTGGTTTTCCCATCAACATCCTCGTAGGAAGATCTTTAAAATTAAAGCACTGTAAACTAAGGACAAAGGAAAACCAAAAGCCTCATTAAAAAGCAAGCAGGGAATCTAACAGTGTTCAGGCCCTGCTCCTCACCAAAGGAATATTAATTTGTCTCACAACTCAACTATGGATTCACTACCACCAAATAATCCAAGAGCTCTGATGGGAGGAAAAAAACAAACACACACAAAGAGATGCTGCAACATAAAACACCAGGATGAATCGAGGCATGCATGGTTAGAGAAAACTAAGGGATGACATATTCAAACCAGAAATATGTTTATGCATTTACAGATTTAGGATTCATTGTTTGTTTTTGTCTTTCCTTGTTACCAGTGCAAAGCAATTTGATTTTTCAGCACCAGGCTTCCAATGTTTTGATATTAATATTATTCATGAGCTGGCAATTATCACTAAGTTAATCACTAATAGCAAAAGTAAAAATTAAAAAGACATTGTTTTCCATGGCATGCACAATTTCCTAACAGTTTTCACATTTCCAGTTACTCAGATTAGCTGCCCTTTGATGCTTCTGTAAGATGTTGAAATAAACACTGGCACTGCCAAGGAATTCTACTACGGGGGGTAATTGCTGCTCTCCACATTTGATCAAAGAGAACAGAGTAAAGGCATCGGTGTTACAGCATTATGAGCTGGAAAATATATTTTTGATATATTCAGGGCAGACTCTGCTTGGCATCAAGGGCCTGTATGTGTTTAAAAAACCCTTAATTCCCTCAAGTGAAAGGGCAGTGCTGAGCACTGTGCAGGTCCATGCCTTTAACCTTCAGAGTACCACAACAGGAGGAATCTGGCAGGGAGTATTCAGGGCTTAAAAAAAAAAAAAGTGTTGCTCAGAACAACATCAATATCCCACTCAAATTATATATAAATATTTCAATGTATTTGTTATGTGAGAACTAAACCTACAGTAGCTTCTCCCTACCTTTCTGAATCTAGGGGGATGTGCCTCTTTAGGCACAAGACACTCCTTTTACCGTATAATTCCAGAGTGCCTGGGAGAAGGATTCACTACAGTGATAGTTCTATTCAGAACCACCCTACAAGATGTTAAAAGTATTGGGTATTTTTTCCAATATGCTGCCTTTTTTTTTTTTTTTTCTCTTTTCAAACTTCAGCCACTATTGCCTGTCTCATGCCAAATGGTAACATTAGATCTCTCTCCAAAAATCAGAAGTGGGCGGTCCATGTCTACTCTTACCTGTACTCTGAGTGTGTGGCAGGGACAGCTAGCTGGGAATGGTACAATGGAGCTGGACAGCAAAACTGGTGCAGAGTATTTAAAGACCTACGACACAAGGAAAAACACAAAGTCAAACCACCAAGTGTTTAGAAAGGGGCTTTTGAGGGAAAGGCAGGTGCTAACAGGTGTATTGGAAACTCATGGTGAGGTTGAATGAAATTTGATGTACAGCTGTCAATTGTGAATCCCAGGAAATAGAGGGGAATGTTTGCCGACATTTGAAGCACACACATCGAAGTGACGGGGGTGAACTGTCGCAATGAAGAGTCCAGGTTTGGTTGCAAGATTAAGATCAAATGCCAATTGAAGACTTTGGTTTTGCCTCGCCACGTGGGATGAAGGCAAAAAACCCAGAATCACAGGATATTCTGGGCTGGAAGGGACCCACAAGGATCATCATGTCCACCTCTTCAGTGAAAGGCCCACACAGGGATCAAACCCAACACTGAGGGCTGGAATTCCCATGGAAATGAAGCTTCAGACTTCCTTACTCTGCACCAGTCAAGCTGTTCCTCTGTCAATGGAATTACAAACACAGTGCTCTGACATGAGGAGGGAGAATGCAATGGACATGGACACAAGCTTTCTGCAAGCCCAGCAATTACAAACATATTGCAATACACCACTTGAAAATGGGAAAGAATCCAAGTTTCACCCCCTTTTAAACAATATTCTGAACGGTGCAATACAAGTTTAATTGCTGTCATTTGCTCAAAGCATGGAAAAAAAATAAAAAGAAGCTTTACAACACAAAGATATTCTGCCCCCCCCCGCCCCCCAGATCATTACGTTTGCATTGTTTAATTGAAAACAAAGAGGAGTTGCAAAACAGGACAAGGTATTGCATCTGAAGGAAAGCTCAGAAAATCTTTGAGCAACACACAGCACACGTCTGCATTTCTGGTGTTTGTGCCAGGAAACTTTAAACAAGGGTTTAGCACAGTTAGGCCTCCATGATAAATCCACCTAATCAAATTTCTGAAGACACAGCATTCTTCTAGGAAATCATAAAAAAATAATCAATATCTCCTTGCTCTTTGAGTGGGGACCTATGGAAGAAGTAGCCATTAAATTGAAAATCCTGATTTAACTTGTAAGCATCCAACCT
>VZRE01010345.1:0-103442 GCA_013396775.1 Cephalopterus ornatus | reverse complement strand
TAGGCTCCAGAAGATTGATTTTGATTCTTCTGCATCCCTGAGGCTTAAAGTGAATCCTGTGAGGTCACTTTCTTATAAGATCAAACAGTGGTTAAGCAAAAAGAAGCCAGGCTTTGTTCAGGAAGGAGTCAGTTACTAATCCTTTGGAAAAAAAGACAAGGTCATCCTGTTCTGATTTCTGTTGCCAACAGTGTGTCAGCAACTGCACGGCCAGGATGAGTTGGATTTTCTCTTTAAAGATAGCAGCTGTTGGTAACTCCTGTAAAGTACTTGAGCTTTTGGAAATGGCAACACAATTCAGTCACAAGGCACCTTCCCATCATGGGACATAACAACTGCTAATGGTGGCACCTTCAAACCAGTGGGAAAGATGACCAGAACAACTCAAAAGCAAGATGGACAATGTTACTGAAAGCACTGATGGACCATGATAAAAGCAGCCGGAATACGCAAAAAAGCTGGATTTTCTGACAGGAAAAACAAGACAGTATCCACAGAAGCTGCTCCATACAATCCACAGAGCCGAGGGAGAACACTGGAAATGGGCAGAGCACGAGTCTCACATTGGGCAGGGAAACTGTTCACATGGGCGAAATCGCTGCTTTGTGACACCTCATTTTTCCAGTAGAAGCGAAAGTAGGAAATTAGTAGGAGAGTGTCCCAGATTCCCTTCCCACCACTCTTTTTTTCCATACAAATCTGTCTCTTTCTTCAGAGACTAAACCAGTGAATGTATGAAAGAATCTCTCTGGATTCAGTTCTGCTCAACAAAGTTTTTTGCACGGAGCTTGCTCCTTGGCTCTTCCAAAAAAGAATCTGCCCACAAGGCTCCATAAATCTGTCCTACTCTGACTTTCCTAGGTTCCAAAAATCCTTGAACAAAAAAGAGGGAAGCTCTCCCTATCATTTCAGGCAAGATTTGTACTCACCTATTGCACAGGACTGGGATTAGGAGCTCAACTGCTCCGAGTTTCTGTTCGAAGGTGCAGCAGAAACGCAACAGTCCCGTCACCTTGACAGCAAACGAGAAGTGCCAGAGGTCTGTCAGGTGGTAACACACTGACCCTGGTAGTGCCAAGTGCCAGGGCAGGTGTGGAGGAGGTGGAACAGACGGCACGGTGCAGCTGCAGGCTGTGATCAAGGTACCACGTGTCACTGCTGTGCTCCAGCAAGAGCATCTCGGATGCCAAAGACGTACGTTCAACACATCAGCTTGGATTTCAGATGTTTCTTAGGCTGTTCAAAGACAGGCTCTTTGTCCAACCAGTTAGAGAGGCAAACATGAGGGCTGGACTCTGAATTTTAAAATTCAAGGGATATCTTGGCTCAGTGTTTGGGTTCCTCTCAATCTCACTGACTGATGTCCTGTCAGCTTGACAAACAATGAGGCTCAGACTTCACAGCCTCTGACTAATTTTACCAAAGCATTTGGGTAAATCTGCTGGTGCAACTTAAGACTCATATGTGGCATTTTGTGCCTTCAATCACCTGCTAACACAGTGCTTGCATTCATTTACTGCTCTGAAACCTACTAGAAAAAATTCAATATTCCAATGATTTTTTGTTTGTTTGCTCTGGTTGCTTGGTTTTATTTTTTAATTATTTTTTAAACTTTGTAGATTTTGCAATCAGCCTTCTGCACAAGTTTACATTCAAACTAGAATTGATTTACTAATTTTTAACACCTAAAGACACCAGAAGAAATATATTTCAATAATTTGGAGGAGAAATAATCCCTTCTGTTCACAGTCTCATAGATAATTCCACCCTATTAAGTTCAGTTTCTACATCTCCAGTGGATGTTCTTCAAAAGAACCAACACAAGACAAATGACTGAAGTGATGAAGGCTTCTTCTGGCAATAGCAGTTTCCGAACCATTACTGCAACATCCCAGTGCACATGGAAGGGAATTCCCGCGTGCAGGCCGAGTTCCTTCCAGCTCTCCCCAGGTGCTCACAGACAGGCAACCATTTGTCCATTCTTAAAGAAAGTTCTTGTGACAACAGACTAGAACAGTAAAACCACAACCAAATCTAACTCCAAACCTTGACATCGCATCCCCCTCAGGATACCAATGGAACAGGGAAAATGCAGCTCCTGAGGAAGCTCCCAGACCCAGAGCAGGTGTGACTGTTCCTCTCACTTCTGTATGAATACCATCGTGTTTGCCATTAGAAACCACTCATTGTAACAACACTTCCCTGTCCATCAGTGAACAGAAATGACCATTCTTTTTAATCTTTAATTTCTAGAGCCTTGCTCAGATGTACAAATAGAAAGAAATCCATTACTGGTCATCACATAAAGCCACAAATGTACTTTTTTGTTTTATTTCCTCTTACAATCCCCAACACGGCTCCCAAACTCAGCAGGCAATTTTCTCAATATTGGTTTTTAAACAACCTGGGAGAAGAGAACACGAGGCTATTAACATGGAATTGCTTTGGCTTTAGCAGCGATCCTCTGCTTTCCCAATGTCCTCTCAGCTGGTACCTGCTCCTGGCAGGATGGTGCTGGGCCACTGGCCACAGAGAGCACCTCAGAGAAGTGTTGGGAGCCTGGAGGCAGCTTGTCCCCCTCCCTCTGAACAGCACACCCTGGTTAGCACAGGATAGGATACCCACCCCTTGTTTAATTTGCTCCTGTTTAATTTTAAGTGTGTGTAAACCTGTGAGTAGGTTGGCAGAATTATAACTGGAACTTCTTCCTACACCATGATCAGCTTCCAAACAGAAGAGATCGAGACTGTTGTCTCACTGAGCCTTAGTGAAACTGGTCCAGGAGCACAGCTGGAAGAAATGTTGTCTTTATAAAGTTTCTGACGAGGCTGATGACAGGAGCCTGCTCAGCACGTTTGTTCATCTCCACTGCTGCACTTCCCTACATCCTTATGACTTCATACATTATTCCTCCTCTTTGTCTGGAATTACAAGCTGTTCACCTCCGTCTGCCAGGATTCCTCCCTTTCTGCTGGTACATTTTTCCATGAGGTGCCTGTTCCAGGGAGTATATGGAAAAAGTAATACCAGCACAGCCTCAGGCCCCTGGATACCTGGAGTGTCCCTATCCTTTCTGAAATTAGCTTGGAAAGAGCAGAAGGGACAGCGAAGTTCATCCCCTGCATAAGCCCCTTCACTGCAATGTCACCTGAGGTAGCTAAGAATGCTTATTTGATTGGATTCATGCCTACAAGCTAATCAAAGGAATACTTCCATTTCTCTGTGCTTTATCCTCATGAAGAATAACATTATTTTGCAAGTTGAAATTTTCTTTCTCATGTCAATCCAGGGTTATGGCTACAGCTGAGATTAGAAAAGGTTATAGTTAAAAGACAGTAAAGTCTATCCTGTTCTTGTTTAATAAATCTGTTTCTTTAATGAGGAACAAAATTTGAAATATAATCAAACAGACCTCCAAAAAGGTGCTTAACAGTAAAAGTCCTAATAATACAGACTCACACTGACTCCAGCTAACTGCTTGCTAATTAACGTGCTCATTAACATGCTGGAAGGGCTTTCAGAATCAACACACTGAGCCCACAGGACAACTTGCTTTTTGGAAGGGAAAGAAAACAGCTGAAAGTTCTAACTGGCAACTCCTGTCGTGTCCTCACAGCCCAGAAGGGACTGTGGCTGCCTGTGGACACGTCCACCACGAGGGCGTTTAGCACACGACCCATTCACATTTGCAGGGACTGATTCCTGCTGTTCTGACACCAAAGATCTTTCACTCCTCAGATCTTCACCCAAAACACACAGGGCAGGATGATTTGGGCTTTTGAAGGAGCACTGAAACCCCTTCTCTTTTCTCCTGTTCAGTTCATCCCACTTGACGTCCCGCAGTCTGCAGCCAAATATGGCAAAGAAAGGCCGTGGTGACACAGAGCAAATCCTATGTTTTTTTACAGTGTTCTTATTAGTTACAGTAATTTCCCAACATGCTTTTTTGAACAGCAACTGTATAAAATAAATGCCCTTATTGCTTTTATAGTTGCATATGCAAAATCCTTACAGTTCCTGTGTAATTGGCAATGCTCAACACACTGTGGGAGACTCCAAATCCCACCTTTATTCCTCTCGTTTCCTTCACACGAGATGGCCCTTTGTACAAAGCTTCTTGGATATCAAATCACAGGAAGGCAACGAGACAACTCAGGGCAAGTAAACACCAATGGCTCTCCCCTCCACCATAGTCTGAGAGTCAAGAAAATCACCCAGAGATCACAAACCAGCACAGCCATGTGTTGTAGACCTGCTGTGGTGGCAGCTCCCTCCTTCCATTTCTGCCTCCCCTTCCACGCAACAGTTATAATCTAGTTTAAAGCCTTACAGAATACAATTTTTTCTAAATAGAAATTAAAGCTATTTTCATTAGATACCAAGGATGCTCAGTAAAACCTGCAGTTCTAAATGATCAGCACACGTAGGCTGGAGCACAGACCACTGAATTTTGCCCCAGAATACACAAAATTTGCTTGTCATCAAAATGATTAAATGTCATCGTTTGTACATGTTGCAGTATAAAGGCAAACTGAGAGTTCTTGTTTTGAATAATGCTTCCCTTTGTGTAATCCCAACTCGAGTGCCCACAGCTGGATTTTTCAATAGAATCATTAGACACACTCTCACTGACCTCTCCTCCATCAAAAGGGCCTGAAAATAATTATCATCTCTTGGGAGAAAGAAACCAGTGCAGTCACAGAATACTAACCAAGGAACAGCTGTTATTTTGTCCCATCCTGGAACACAATGCTCATTAACATTAGAGATAATGATAAATAATGATGATAAAGTTTTTTTGGTTTCATGAGAATGCAATAACAGCCTACACAAGCAGGCAAGAGGGATCTTTTGCATCCTTGCACACTTGGTAGAGATCCTCATCCTGGCTTAGCTGTAACAAGGGTGAATTTAATTAAGACTGTTCATATGTAGATGCTTATAATTAAAAACATTTCTTTCCCTTTTGATTAAGCTTATTACAAACTCCTCTGTGATGAAGGGTGATGTACAATAATTAACAGGACACAAGATGCACTTGTATCAGTTGTGCTTATGGGCACTTTCAAAATCTGTAGAAAAAACCCACAGACAGTCCAAAAGCAGAAGTTAAGAGCAAAGAGACATAAAGCTGCTTGTGATAGAAGGAAAAGATCTTTGAGATTAAATCAGAACCATCTTCTCTGTATTTCCCACGCCATTGAATTAGGTCCCAGAATTTCTCAAGGAACTGCAACTCCCATTACAAACCACAGCACATTTATAATGTCACCCAGCAATACCCAGAGTAACCCCAAAGCTGAGGAGTGTCACTCGTACATATTGGATTTGCAGCCGATGAAAGAGGAAAAGTAGCAAAGCACAAAGAATGAAATTACCCAGATCCAGCGTGAGAGATTTACAGCAAGGCAAATCCTGTTACTTAAAACAAAGGGTCAGGGACATATGTTCTATTCAGTGCAGCAGCTGAAAAAACCCTTTCACTGATCCCACTGGTGTGACACTGTTGTTCAGGTTTTTTTAGAACAGCAACAATCCAGCTTTTTACGTTTTAAGAGGTAAAAAGATATTTTCATCTTAAAAAAGAGACTCTCAGTGGCTTTAGCACATGTATCACAAGAACACTGGCAGATATATTTAAGTTTTCATCTCAAGCATGGATCATGCATTGAAGAACTGGTGTATTTAACTGGTAACATACATTTTCAGTGCTCAGCACACATTAGTTTTAGAGAACATGAAGATTTTCTATATATGTGTGTCCTTAAAAGTTGCTTGGTAAAAAACCTCCTCGCTTACATTTTCCTCTTTTCAACAATCAGCATCAGCTCTCTTCAACAGGAGTTAAAATACAGAATTAAAGGAGAACTCAGAGCCCATATCTTGTTTTCCACAGCAATGTGCTGAGGTAGGTACAAGACATCACATGTGTAAGCAGTAAAAGAGGAAAATACTGCACAAGATGGTTCTATAAATAAGATTTCAACCTCCCTATTAAAGAAAGCAACACACAGGGATTAAATATCCCTTCACACCACATGATAAGCACTATATGAAATTCCATCCCTTGCTGAGAGTTACAGAATCCCCAAATCCCAGAACCCAAATTAAAATGGAGTCTAAGACAAACAGAACTATTCTCCCAGGTATAAACACACAGCATTCTATTTAAAGCTGATCCATGTATACCTGGAAGGCTGCAACCTGTTTTCCAAGTTTACTTTTCTTATTTCAACTTCCTATGGACAGTCCCACGTTCATTTTGATTTTAAAGCATTTCAACTTAACCACTCATCCCTTCAGCACAACACAAAAGGTTAAGAAAACTCGAGGGCAGGTTTCTGTATTCTTTCATTATTCCGTTTGAGTTTTGTTTGAATGGTTGAATTCACTCTGCCTGTGTGTGGATGGTGCTGCTGAACGTGGAGCAGATTCACTCAAATCAGGATCCTCAGACACGCTATTAAAATAACTGGAAAAGCTGCAGATGCCAGTTGCAGCTACTTTAATTTAATTTAAGCAGATCTTTCACCAGGGCTCAGGAATGCAAACAGCAGGTACAGCCATTCCAAGCCCCTGGACTGCGAGGGAGCTGGGAGAGGACAAGTCCATGGCACATCCTGCTTGGTTTGTTCACATTTTTTAAGTGAACCACCTGTGTGGTTTCCATCCAAACCCCGGCACTGCCACCCCAAACAGGACGTGGCTGAGCTCTGAGCTCTGTGCAAACGCGACAGCTCAGGCAGGAGCTGCTGCACAGCATCAAACCCATGGAGTATTTAACTCCTGCTGACTCTAATCCTTGAGAAACTGCTCAAATAAATAATAATAAACAATTAATGTACCTTTAGGTTTTGATCAAGCATATATAAAACAACAAAAACACAGCAGTATTTAGCCTCATCAATACTATATTGCTTAAAACTGCATTGCATATCCTACTATTAGTACTTCTGTATTTAAAGGACAGCTTACACTTTAATATGACAAAGCATTCAAACAAAATGGAAGAGAGACCCTTGACTCATCACAGACAGAATTCCTAGCATCCTGCATTGCTTCTTGGGTGCAAAGTGGAGGGTATTCTCATTTTTTTTCACTGCTAAACACGGACTACTCACTTCATTACGTTTTATTTTTAAATACCCATCTGCACAAACACAACCATCATCTAAACATTTCTAATATACACAGATCATTCATCTGCCAAAAAAGGTAACACCCTAAAAATGGTTCGTGGAAAGAAACCTACCAAACAATAAACTGATCACTACTCCCACTTCTGGAATCCTCAACACAGATATCTGAGACGTGACGACAGATGAAGAAGGAAAAGGTACTCACAAATAACACCTTCTGCAAGCCATCCTTGGATGGGGGGTGGATTTGGGATTTATATTTTCTTTCACGCAACCTGAGGTAGAAAAGCTCTTTCTTAAGGAAAAAAAAAAATGAAAAAAAAGAATCACATTCACAGCTTTTGCAGGTTCATTGAGGATCAGCCACGGCGGAACATCACGGAGAAGTAACTGGTGATGTAACCAGCATCAAACACTGCATCAGATAAACCCAAAGGCTCTACAGGGTTATATTTTGCAAAGCCAAAAGGTTTTTCCCAGAGAGGAGGTTTAGCAAGCACAAACCAGCCACACTGTTCTCACATTCCTGGTGGGCTCGCTTTCTGCTTCCCGAAAAAGTCCCAAAGCTGTATTTATTATTCAACTTCATCACCAAGAAAAAACAATATGCTTTCTCATTTGATATTTAGCCTGAAATATCAAAGCACCAAATGTTGTATTTTCGAATGCACCATCTCTGCCTGCTCACTGTAGTACAGTCCAAACCAAGAAAAGGCCATTGGTCCTTTTATCTCCATGGAAACAGCAGCATCTGTGAAGACGAACGTATTCCCTCTTCCCTGCAAAGTCAATTTATAGTCACATACTATGACATAAACTGATAAGACAGCAAAGCTAATCAGCAACTAGGAGAAGCAGGGACCCAAGCATGAGATTAAGCTCCTGCTCAGGAGAATGTTCTTGTGTACACAGCATTTCTCATGTGAAAATTGCAAAATTAATAACCAAATCAAGCTGTTCCTGTGAGCTGATCCAGGTTGGGGATTTGTGAACTTCCCAGTTTAGCTAACAAGGAGAGTGGCTGAATATTTTATGGAATTAGCTTCTAGCTTAAATCTCCAGTTATATCCTATTAAATGGGGAGAGATTTAAACAAAATTGCTCTCTGCAAAAAATTTACTGAAGAACAATTACTTAAATATTACATTTTCCCCACAAAAGAGCTGTCATCTTGAATAGCAACAGCAGAGTGAGGAGTTTCACAACTCCACAAGCTACTGCCTCCCCATTTCCCCCCTTTTTAGCACCATCAGTGGTGCAAATACTTCAGCATCATCTTGCTTGTGCACTGACAGCCGCAGTCTCCTGGGAGATGACCATATGGACAGGCCAGATGAGTCACCTAAAAATGCTTTGATTGTGTTCCTGTCCACAGCAGTCCACAGGAAAAAAGAAAACAAACAAACAAACAAAAAAATGAGGAAACACAAACAAACAAACCTCACACAGTACAAAGATGTCCCGTTTTCCTCCCCTTCCCTGCATCCTGCCCCACTCCGATGCTCAGCACTCCGGCCCGACGTTTCCCAGCCAACCAAGCTTCCTCCGTTCCCTCATGAATCAATATAATGACCATCTGCTCGCATTATTAAGTTAAATATATACCAGAACACACTGATGAGGGCAGCTCATTTGCCATGGTCAAGTGAGTGATCAGTGCAGAGCTGCTCCGTGGCCAGTTGCAGTATGTGCACACTGAGGCAGAGCAGGTGGCCAGCCAAGTGCTCCTCAGCACAGCAGCTCCCCGGGCTAAAGGGAGGCAGGAACTGTCAAAGATGCTGCAAAACAACAACAAAAAATGGGTGAGGAAGGAGTTCTGATGATGACCTTTGGTCCAAACTGGTTTGCAATGAATTAGGGTGACCTAACTGTGGCCTTCCAGGACCTGAAGGGAGTGGACGAGAAAGGTGGAGAGGAGCTGTTCCCAAGGGTCTGGAGGGACACGACAAGGGGGAATGGCTTCACACTGACAGAGGGATAGCAGGAAGAAATTCTTCCCTGTGAGGGTGGGGAGGCCCTGGCACAGGTTGCCCAGAGAAGCTGTGGCTGCCCCATCCCTGGCAGTGCCCAAGGCCAGGTTGGATGGGGCTTGGAGCAACCTGGGATAGTGGAAAGTGTCCCTGCCCATGGCAGGGGGTGGACCTGGATGAGCTTTAAGGTCCCTTCCAACCCAAACCATTCTATCTAACAGAGGTGCGCTCTGGGTTACCCATTCAGCTTAACATCCTGACAAAAGTAAAATTGATGATAATTTGTAGAATTGTCACAGCAGCCACAGGCCCAGAGTCACATGTTCATCATCTACTCTACCATGTGTTGGTGCTATGGCAGTGCAGTAGGAAACCACAACTTGGAGGGAGGCAAAAGCCCCAATATTCACTGTTCCCTCACGTAATTGGCCTGCAGTGCTTGGATGTGGCATCAACAGCTACTTCAGCAGGATTCATTTACAAAAACCACATCTAAATATACACTTGTTGTGGTGCTGCCCCACACAGCAGAGGAGCCCCACAGAATCTAGCCTGATGTGGCAATTCTCAAGTATCTTGGTTGATATAGGTCACAAAACCTTCACTAGGAGCTTGATGCTGTGACTCCAACTCACGTGGGCTCATGTCATGGATCAGGCACCTGAGCAAAATGGCCCCGTGCCACAATGAAGGCCTGATTTGAAGCATCCACACCTTAAAACACAGATATTCAGCACTGTGACATGATTACAGGGTATCTGATAACTTTGTAACTTGAATTATCTTTTCCCCAAATTAAGATAATTCAGAGAAATACAGATTTAGACAAGTGGGTTTTCTATTGAACAGCCTAAAGGTATCTTGCCTTCCAGAGAAGCTTTATTGTGATGCAAATTCTGCCTCATTTTTAGCAGATACCAAACACAGAGCACTGAAAAGGTACAATTTTCAAAGCTGCTTGTGTTCTGAACTTGCACATCACAGCCCGAACCCTTCCACAACCATCAATACATCACATAAATGATAAATTCCTACCAAGAAAATTACACCCTTCCATTCAAAGTCCCATAAAACAGCTTTCCAACCTAGTGCAAGGTCAAGTAGCTCAATCACCACTGGTGTATGAGGAAGAGAATATACAGGCTTGTCAGCTTGGTCCCTTTCTTCTGGTTTTAATTCCAGTTTCTGCAGGGCACAGGTTGAATGGAAAGTGAGGAATGAGTTACACAGGTATTCAGAAAGGTGCTCTCTGGCTGCTAATCAATCCAGGTCCAGGAGGAGAGGATGACAGTCATGAACTTTTTACAGTGCATGGCATTGTTCCCGTGTTTGGTAGAAGCTTTCAGTTTGGTTCTAGTTCTTGTTTTGATGTGTCAGATAAAGTCACTGGGAAAACAACTGTCTGGCTCTAAACTCATCTGAGCTCTCGCAGTTTTAGTCAAGATAACAGACTAACTCGCATAATTTCTGTTAAACACTGGTTGAGCCAATGTATCTTTAGTTCCCCTCAGCTCTCCCCTAAAACAAAAGGAGTTGGACTGATGAGTAAGTGTGGGATAAAGTCTGCCCACGTTTGTATCTCAGCAGAATGAATTCAAATGTTCTACAATTGATTGAATACTACAAAGGGAAAAGTTAGTGACTGCACAGGCTATTTAGCCTTTGCTTTCAACTTAGAGAAGGGCTTTCCTTTACCAGAAAAATGCAGTAAGTAGGGCAGAGCTGGGGACACGGAGCTGCGTCCTCCCAGCACTACAAAGTCAACCCAGCAAGACACTTGTACAGTGTGTGACTCGATGTCACTGTGTGGAAAGACCTGGAAATAAAATGCCCGAGTCATTATCCTGACAAATCTGCAACCTGAAAGTATTAAATACAAAGATTCTGATCCCACCTGGGAAGAATCCCAAGGGCTTCAGCAGGGACAGGCTGTCACAATAAATGTCCAGTTATACCAAGTCCTCCCAACGTTAATAACCTGCCACATCAGTGACCTGCACAGCCAGAGGACTATCAGTTCCCCAGACCCACATTTCTCCGCTCAGATTCCTATTCTGTGTATTACTGCAAGGAATAAACACATCACCTCAGTAACATCAAACACTCTGGCGTAGCAGAGCTTCTGTGGGATCAAATGTTCTGCAGAATAACAATTCGGGCGTTTTATGTCTGGGTCTTTTCACACAGTGACATCAAGTGTCTTGCTGAGTTGACTCTGTAGTGCTGGGGACGCACACATGACACAAAGCTGCCCATCATGCTGTTTGTATCAGCAACTTGTCACCTGAGGGATCAGACACATTATTTTTATAGGAAAAATATCCACTGCTGGCTAAAAACTCCCCCATATTCACTCTCCCACCTGAGACTGAGCTATGCCTAGTGAAGGTGTCCCTGCCCATGGCAGGGGGTTGGAACTGGGTGATCTTTAAGGAACCTTCCAACCTAAACCATTCCATGGTTCCTTGTGTGAAAGCCTGTGTCTGTGGAGCCTCCATTCAGCTCCAGAGGGGCTTTGCTGGGACCGGGATCCAAATCACATCTGAGGGTGCCATGGATGAGGCAGGCAGCCATCCCCCACCCTGGGAACGGCCCCAGCAGCCAAACCCAGCCCTGGGCAGGGAGGCTGAGGGACCACATCATGGATCAGTGATGGAGGAGGAGGGGGAGACTGCAGGATGGGTGGGTGTCAGCCCCCAGCCCCTTGCAACACCCCACATCCAACACTTCCACAGGCACAGGGCTCTGGGGGCGGATCCCAGGCACCCTTGGCACAGCTGGTTGCAGCCCCCTCGGGGAGGCTGGGCCACCACAGCAATGGAATTCTGTAGTGCTTATTCCACCCTGCACTTGTACTTTTACCATTCCAACTGTGGATTTACCATTCCAACTGTTCTCAAAGTGACAGTGGGAAACCCCTCAGCTGCCACAGAGATGCTGTGCTTGGGACACGAAGGGAAGGACACAGCTCCGTGTTCTCCTTCCTGCAGGCATCTGTGCCCCTCCAGGAAACATCAACTGATACTGCAGTGCTAAAATATTAAAGCTCAAAGCAAAAATAAACAGTTGTAAAAGAACTGCCAAAAACGTCTTGGGTCAGAGTATTTTCATTTTCAATCACGTTTTAAAATCCTTTTCACTAATGTAGTAGCTCTATTTGAAGCCTCTGAATAATTTTTTCCCAAAATTTATTTTAGCAAGATGCCCCAAAGCTTTCACTTGGAAGATGCTTCTAATTTTCAGCTTAGTTGTTACTGATGAGTTGATACACATTTGAATTCCCTTTGCAATACTAATTTTATCCCTGTATGTTCTGAGCTTTATATAGATGCTGAATGCATTTACCTATTGTGTCTTACTTTCCATTTACCATTAATATAATTAGAAGTAGTTATTAAATGTACTTCTTCACCAAAAGGAAGCCTCAGTTAAACATCATTTCAGTGGGTGCTGAATAAATTTTACTATATCGCATCATAAAAAACCCTCAAGTATTAAGCAATAGTGGCAGCAGAGTAGAGTTGTGGAAAATCTGCATGTTATTGCTCACAATAAATCTTTTTTCTACTTGTACCCTGACTTTACTATTGAAATTATCTTTTGCCCCAAGTAATAAACTGCTTCCTTTTACGCTGTGCTTAAGAACTCTACTAAAACAAGGCTCTAAATAACTATTTTTGTCTCCTCCCACTATGCAAAACAACTGTTTTTAAAAGGGAGCCTTTAAAAATAAAACCTTTCCCACCCAAATTAAAATAATTTTTCAGCCTTCAGTCAGCCCTAACACAGACTTCAACTGAAAATGTTAAAATGCTTTGTATTAAATTGATCACCTTAACAAAACTCTCTTTTAAGATTTCATGTGACTGCAGACACAGGATAAGCAGCTCTCAAGACCTTTGGCCCCTTTTTGGAATCTCTGGTTTGGGCCACTTTTATCCTGGTCCTTCGTCATCCAAGTTATTCAAGTTTCTTGGACTGCATTTGACTCTGGGAAAAGGATCATGTCTTTGAAGTAATCCAAATTCTCAGTTAATAAATTGGTGCATTTTAAGTTTAAGTATTAAAACCTCAAGTTCTTTAGGCCCTCAGTATGCCCACAAGGGATTACAAACATTTTATCTGTCATTCCCTGCACTGTTTTTTCCTGCTTAGATTTTCCAAGGATTTTGTCTGTTTGCTCATAAAGCAAAGCAGAAGTTTGTGAATCTGCTCAACCATCTGATTTTCCCTGTGCACAGACATACATTTGGGACATTTTCATTGCAATTGTATGATTCCATTTCTTTCACTGTAGATAACACAGTTAAATGTCCAAGGCCAGGTTGGACGGGGCTTGGAGCAATCTGGGATAGTGGAAGGTGACCCATGGCAGGGGGTGGAACAAGATGAGCTTTAAGGTCCTTTTGAACCCAAAGCCCTCTGGGCTTCTATGAAGTGTGAAAAAACTGGTGTCCCACGGAAGGAGGAGAGTCAGGAATATTCTCCCCTCAGATCCAACCTTGGCAGAGTAGAAATACCCAAGGTACAGACCTTACCAAGGTGAGAAAGCTTAACTTACTCATACCAAGGTGAGAAAGCTTAACTTACTCATTCCATAAGCTCCAGTCTGGCACCTGTAATTCCAGCTCAAGGGGACACAGAAAGGTATCTGCTGAAGAGCAAGAGGAGGCACAGGAACTCCAAAATACTAATTAGTCAGAAAAAATTCCAAAGAGCAGCGGTCAACAGCCTCTGGGCTGCTTCTGCCCACTCCTAACAGACATAATGATGCTAGAACTACAAAGCAGAAGATGTATTAAAAACTACAGAAGCTTAAAACACCTCGGTGATGACCTGTGCCACTGAAATAACTCTGTATCTACATATTTTTCACCAGAACATTTCATTTTAGCAGTGGAATCTATAGAAATGCCATTATGGTGCTGTTTGCAACAGATCCAATCAATTTGAGAATTGGTTTCCAGGTTTTCACATAACCCTGTGTTGGCACAAATTGGTGCTGAAGGGATTCAGATATGGATGTGTTGTGCTCAAATCTGTGACCAGGATTGCTTTTCTTCCCAAATTAGAGATCTGAGCACAAGGCACAACTCTCCTGAGTCTTCAGATGAGATATCCTAAGTCAGCTAATTCAGGTACCATCCCTATTTTAAATATGAATTATCCTCTTCTATCAGCTGAAGTGCCTTCAGATGTGTACCATGAAACACAGATTCACCCCCAGGACCTCCCACTGCAGCACAGCCCTCTCAGTGCTGCCCACTTCAGCCACTAAGTAGCACTGTGGTTTGGGTTTTTCAGCTGGTTTGGGTACCTAAACTTTAACACATCTTTGAACATCATTACCCATTTAATTACCAAGAGCTCCATGGGCTCTGACAGAAAAATCAAAACTTTAGAGTACTGATTTTTAACAGCCAGGGAATACCCCATGGTAAGTATTTATGTGACAAATTAGTGATGAAAAATTATCCTGCAAAATTAAACCTTTAAAAGGCCATTAAGGAGGATTTTGTACCATCCCGCAGATTTGATTACTCCCAGTACACAGAATGTGAGATTAATGCTGGGTTTACTCAATTTTACACGCAAAATTATTTGAACAGCCCAGAACTACTCCAAAGCCTTTGGGCCACAGAACGGAACTCAGAGAGCACAAGAGCTGGCTGAGAATTTCAGTGCTGAAGAAATTCAGGGAAGAATTAGAATGGCTTGGTGAAATTTTTTTAAATTCAGATTATATAATCCCACAATTTCAGCCACATATCACTAGTTCTCTTCTGCTTCCCCATCCACCTTTTTATGTTACGTATGTATTTTTGAAACACATGGCAGGAACTGCACCAACTGAGGGCTTAACTGATTTTTCAGCAGGAACAAATTCTCTTCTAAAAATCAGACTCAGACTCTACTTGATTGCCCATAATGAGAATTATTACCCCAACTGAGAATTCTCAGGGCGAGAAGCAACTTGGAGACACAACAGACATTCCCAGTCTTTCTACAGCTGTGTGTCCCAGCTAGAATTATTGCTTTAAAACTGAAACAAAGCATTCTCAGGCAATTTCTGTTGAACTGCCAACGTCAAGATTTTACTTGGAATTAAATTTCTGATTTTGTCTTCTCTCTTCATCATTAAGAAAACATCAGAGTCTGCAAAATGCTGGAATAATTCTCTATAACCATGGAAATACTTACCCAGACTCTTCACTGGACAATATCTTAAGTGTTCTAAACAATTTACAACTATACTTACAAAATATACAGTATATTACAAAATAGATTAGTTTTCTCCAATATATTTGATTCCCTGCCTATGGCAGGGCGTTGGAATGAGATGAGCTTTAAGGTCCAGACTATGAACATGAGAAGAATGAAGAACAAGCATAGAAGAAAGTCTACATAAAGGTGCAAGTTTGAGCATGACTGAGCAACAAAACAGTGAGGGAAAATCCAGGACTGAACTATTTCAGACCCATAAAATCTAAGCAGAATGTAATTAATTCCTGTTATCTTCTGGTCTCGAAGTAAAGCCCTATCTGCCACCAGAAGATGTTTTACAAACATTAGCAAGCTAATGGGCAGAGTAATCATTAATCATTTGAGAAGAGATAAGAGGGAGAAGTGCCTGTCTACTGCTCAGGATAATACAGATACTTGAGATGGTTTTATTCTTTAATATGTATTTCAGACTTAACCCCAAATTACAAAGACATTTACCCAAAAAATCTGCTCATCCAGGGCATCTTCTCAGAAAAGCATTCAACTGGGATCCAAATAAATAAAGTTCTGAAGTGTTTTTACATCCTTTGTACATATTAATCATGTATTTTTATTCCTAGCTTTAAACTCTGACTGCAGCTGCTGTTCAATGGATCTTATATAACACACTGACATTAACATTATTTATTTCCATTTTTCTACATAAAAATAAGCTGGGATTTCATTATTATTTCTTAGAATTCTTTAACTCTGAAGGAATTTTCAATATATTGTCCTTAATTGTTTTAATAAAAAACCAGCTTAAGTATTTTTAATGGAGGTCATTTAATTATTTTGGCAACTGGACCCATGGCAGATTCCACAATAAGGGTCTCAAACTCAATTTTAGTAACAAGGCCAGATAGAATATTTGCCCCAGAACTACTAGCTAGATGTTCAGCAGATCAATTATATTAATTAAACAGGCAAGACTGAAGACAACCGATGTCAATAAATATGTCAATATGTTAATACAGACACCAATGCCACGTCTCTCCCCAGGGTAAATATAAACAAAACCCTAGCTGGATATTCCATGGATGCACTGCTGGCTGGAGCAGCAAGTTATCACGGTTACAACAGCAAGCACAGAATTTAAATTCCCTACAAGCTCAGAGGAGAACCTGAGGAGATGATAAGGAAATCCCAGCTGAGCTCCTGGGTCAGGGGGCTGGGATGAGCTCCTGGTGCTACAGAGTGATCTGGGTCAGGCTCTGACACCTGGCTGCTGTTCTCCAAGGACACACTGTTCATGGCACGTCCAACTCATGCATTTCATATATTTGTTTTTAAGTCGTATTTTAAACTCAGAGGAAGGTCAGCACAGGGATTTTTTTTGAAACATTCAGCGGTTTTGAGAACATGGAAGGGACACGAGTTTGATGCTGTTTGCTGATGTCAGGTCAGCAAGACAGGAATTTCAAATAAGAACGTTCCAGTGAAATGATCACAGAATGCCAGGATGGTTTGGGTTGGAAGGGACCTTAAAGCTCATCCAGTCCCACGCCCTGCCAGGGGCAGGGACACCTTCCACTAGCCCCGGTCCAACCTGGCCTTGGACACTTCCAGGGATGGGGCAGCCACAATGGCAGTAATGATCGATGGTGAAGAAATGGAGGAAGAGAACAATTCACAGCAAGCCTGTACTTGAAATTATAACTTCTAGAAGGAGAGCAATGGGATATCCAAGGGGGATTTCTGGGGATAAAAGTCCTGTCGATCCATGCACAGCTGGCACACAGAACCTGTGGGATGGGCAGTAAAACCTCTACAGAACCTGAAAAGCATCCACAATATTCTCTTCCTGTGTTATCCGCAGAAAAAGCAGGGGGGCACAGACATTTCAGAAGCTTCCCAGCTGAATCTGCAGGATCATGGCAAATTTAAGTCAGGAACTTTGTGGCAGTTGGAAGTTTAAAACAACCCACATGTATAGCCCAAAACACTCAAAAGCACCAATATTCAATGTATGTTTTTGTTCCCTGTGTTCTCCTGCAGCCAGAGCGACCTGAGATGAGTCAACATCACCACGAGAATCCAAACAACATGTGCCTCAGCACGTGCTGCTCAGAAGCTTCAATAACAAACCCACAGGCCTGGTTTGAAACATCAATCACAACACCTTCCTCCCATCAGGCAACCCCACATCCCACAGCACCCAACAAGCAACACTCCCTCCTTTTCCTCCCCACTCAGCCATCGCTTTCCTGCTTCATATATACCCGCACTTTGCACAGCACAGAACTCATTCAGTGCTTCCGCAGGGAGTGGGGAGACAACTAAAGACAATACTTAATGCAGGAGCTCAAATCGAAAGGCCATCAGGTCCCAAAAGTTTCTTTCCGCAAGCATTTCACTAATATATTTTTTATTTATATATTTAAATTCACTAACACCCTTTTGGCTCCAAATTGGGTCACATTACACAGAACTGTGGACAGTGGTAACTGCTTCAATATTCTGATTTTTCCCACTGTAACAGCACCCTGGAAGGGGATTCCTTTTGCCACCTTTCTCACTTTTCCACAGCTTTTGTTCATTTTCATAATGCAAGTTACGATTTGGACAAAGCCACCAGGTAAAGCACAACCCCCAGCACTGCCTGAAACACGACTCATTTTTCCACCACAACTCTTCAGCTTATAATAAGCTTAGTTCTAAAACAAACATGTGTGTGCTGGTTCTCTGGAGCTTCTAATATCGAATCATTATGTAGGAAGACCTCCAAGATCAAGTCCAACCTTTCATCAAGTACCCCCATGGCCACTAAATCATATCACGAAGTGCCACATCGACTCATTTTTGAACATTCCGGGGATGGTGACTCCACCCCTTCCCTGGCAGTGCCTAACCACTCCTTCAGTGAAGAGATCTTTCCTAATATCCAACCTTAACTCCCACCCGTGCAACTTGAGGCCGTTTCCTCTTGTCCTGTCACTTGTTCCCTGGCAGAAGAGACCGACCCCCATTTGGCCAGAACCTCCTTTCAGGGACCTGTAGAGAGCAGTAAATCTCCTTTTCTCCAGATTAAACAATCTGCCTGGGTCTTCAGGCAGAGTATTTAGTTTAATGAATTGAGAGTAAATAAAAAATCGGGTCTCCATCCTCTCAAGACCCTTCTGCAAAAGCCTTAACAAATCAAAGGCTCGTGCGCACAGAGCTCAGAGCACGAAGAACAACTGGCTCCAGTTTGCACACAGAAGACTCTTTGCTCACAAGGGCTACAGAATATGTACTTGTAGACACAAAAAAACCCTCGAGTACCATTTGCCAGCTCTTTTTCCTGGCAGCAGCGCCGGGGCCTTGGCCAGGTTCCTCACTGCAGCAGCGGCATCGGGCTGGTGAAACAGCTGCTCGTGGCAGTGAACAGCAGCTCCCAGCCAGCTCCTCCTCCTGGAGCCTTTGGAATCCAGCCACCTTCTGAGCGCGGAGAGCAGCTACACTGGGGACTCATGACCTTGGGAATACAGGGCACTGAAGCTGGGCTCTGCCAGAAGAATCCTAAAAACCTCAACACATGCGTTTTTTTAAGACCTAATCCATTGCACCTCTTTTTTATTCATAGCTCTCTTTGGTTATAAATATTAAAAGCAGGTATTTAAGCAATTTAAAGGACCTTTCAGACCAACACAAACAAATCAGACAGGTCCTAGCAAGTGTCAGTTGTTAAATCCACAGAAATGGGACAGCATCATCAGACTTCCACATTTCAAGTTGAAATTTGATATACTGAGCAGTTCAACCAAGGGCAACATCTTTGAAAGTTTGCAGGTACAGGGTCTAGCTGTGGAACATTTTGTTATTACTATTTTAGATGCAGAAATGGCTTGAAACAATTTCAGAAATTCTGATACTACCATTCAGAAGCAACCCTGGATGTTTATCTCATTGCAATTCTCCTCCACAGCAGCCACCAGCTCGTTTTTCTCAGTACAAGTAACATAAGAGCAAGATCCCACACTCCTTTTGGTTGCTGATTAGCTAGACCAGATTAAAAAGAGTCATAAAATCACAGAATGGATTGGGTTGAAAGGAACATTAAAGATCACTTAGTTCAAACCCCCAGGGATGCCACTCACTAAATCAGCTTGCTTAGGGCCCCATTCAACATTTCCAGGTATCAAAAGAATGTCCAAAAAATTATGTTTTTCTCCCCATTTTATTTTCATGGCAGGTAAAATGGCAGCCACACTAAGCTACAGCAGTGAAGCCATGTTTTCCCCTCTGCATTTCACTGTATTTCAAAGAAAGGTGCATTTACAGCAATGGTTTCACATTTGCAAAGCAAAGCTTTAGTCAGTCTCCAGGTTGGTGATGTGATGGAATCCTCTACAGTGACTTTCACTTGCTGAGGATATTTCTGGCAGACATGTTAAAGGGAAGTGTTTATGCTGGTGTTTTAGCCTGGGGATTAAGGTGACTAGATGAATTCACACTTGGATGTGGCTCCCAGAGCAGTCTGGCAGAGAGGGAAGCAGCACTGCAATACAGTTTTCTCGGCACAGACACAACTGCAGGAACCAGAGAGCAGGTTTCTCTTCAGTGCTGCCTGTGTTCATTGCAGCAAGAACGAAAAACACCAACCCAAAACCCAGCAACCAACTGGTTCTTCAGTTTTCAAGGATACTGGGAGTTATGACTACACAAACATAATTAATAGGGCATAATTAATAACACAATTAGACTATATTACTGTGATGTTTATTCAGCTTGTCATGAAATTCAAAACAAGAACACTTTCAAAGCACTTTTTAGATATAATATGCAATTCTATAGTAGAACCCATAGAAATATTATAATGAATTCTAACCCCACGCTTCTTGAAGAGAAGTTTGTCTAAAGCAATTAGTCTCTTTCCTGAGCAAATAGCTGAAAATAGAACAGCAGATTATGAAATAATTTGTTGTCTATATATGCAACTACAGAACACCCCTGAGAGGAACCACACCACAGGGACAAACTGCAGGTTGAGGTTTTGAAAAGCCTCCCACAAAATATCGTCTTCCAACGTTATTTAAGCAAAAAAAAAAAAAATCCTCAACAAAACAAAACCCCCCAAGAACTTTTCTATATAAAAAAACCCCAACCCAACAGTAAGAACAAGAAAAAAAGACAACATTCTTAAACTTTGTTTCTGCTATCAGAATAAAGGTCGCAACAAAACAGTGATTCCTGAGGAGGTCCCAAGGGTGCTTTACCACCCCCACACTTGGCAAGGTCTGTGTGGTCCTGCAGACCACACACGTGTCACAGACACCAGAGTGGGACCAACAGAAATGGGGTGTTCGACCCGGAGGCAGGAGCAGCTTTCCAGTACCTGGGAGGAGATTACTGAGGATGAGGAAGATCCTCGCTTCAGTGAGACAACTGTCCAACTGGGACAGGGAATCAACTCCTGACCAAAAAGGCACTTTCCCCCTCTGAGGACAGCTTAGCATATGGACAGAGCCCAGGAGCAGTTATGGAATCTTCAACCTCGTAGGTTTTCAAGATCTGACTGGACAGACCCTGAGCAGAGCAGTCCAGTTCCAGTGTTGATCCGGCTCTGAGCACAAGGCTGGAGCAGATGATCTCCAAGGTCACTCACTGAACAATTCTGCAATTCAGATCCATCTCCAGTTTCCAAGAACTTACAGTTCACTGGGTCCCCAACCACAGGAGCATCTTAGAGGTTAGTAAGCCCAGGTAAACTTTTCTTCCATGATTGTGCTCAATATCAACCACATTCTATGCCACATTATTTATCAATATTTCTATTTTCTTAGCCAGTTTTTCATGGCAAGTTCAAATTTTCCTTCCTTATAGGAGTGGGATCATTGAAGGCGTATTAATAAACACGATGAAAGGAACTTCACCAAGCAGATTATTGAGTTGCAACTTCCAGGCATAATCGTCTTTGTGGGTTCTCAGTGCTCCTCTGGCCACACAGAACAGTGATGAGGACCAGGGCAAGATGCCACTGTCATTAGAAAAGGTGCAGAACCAAAGGTACAGACCCAAACGTACAGTAAGGGAATCTGTTCTGTTTGCAGAATTGTGGAGGCTGTGGGATTTCAGCTGAATTCCAGAAAAACATGCCTATTAATCCCCCAGAAGTGCAGGGAGGGTTTTGTTCTTTTCAAAAATATTTTCAAAGATGTTTCAAAGAATAGTTTTCTTGCTGGGAAAAAAAAGTTAATTGGCTTCCATTTAACTAAATAATAAACTAGGCATTTCCTGTGGCATCTGCTCCAGAAAAATACTAATTTTAGCCTAACTTAAAATGCAATCAAAAATTAAAATCTAGAACTAACTGCACATGTGTCAGAACAGCACTAGTTTTCTGACAGTGGTAATATTCTTCTGATGGATTATCCAGCTATTTCCTAGACATCTGACCCCTCAGCCTCATCAAAGAGCTACTTTTAAATGATATTTCTTATTTATGCTACATCTGATGCCCCCTAAAAGCTAATGGGGAAAACAAAAAAAATGAATCGCTCATATTTAGGATTCTGTTTCAGAAAATAAAGTGGCACATTCCTCTGCCTCTGGATGGGCCCAGACTGAGAGCTGACACAGTTCAATGTGCGAATATTCAACTCCAAGAACTCTTAATGTCTTCAAGATAGTCTAAATTTTTCAGTGCTGAAGAAGATCACAAAGATACAGTGGATTGCTTATATAGGACAAAATCAGCACTTCCGGAGGCTGCTAAGAGAAATCCATGGGCAGAACAAGGCCAGCAGCTCCTGAGGCGGCTCAGCAAGGTGAAAAATCCTACAAAAAGCCCTGTTTAGTGTTAGAGCAGAGGGGGAGTGGCAGGAAGGTCATGCCTTCAGAGGGAATGGCAAAGAATGAGAGAGGTTTTTCTTTTAAATCAGCACTGCTTGCCCTTCCTCTGAGGGGTCTGCACGAACTGGGACACAAATTTCAAATACAAAGTAAACATGGAAAGAAAGTTCCATCAGCCAAGGCTAACGGGGTCAGCTTAGGAATGATAAATGCCTTAAAATCTGAAAACCTGCTCAGCTCAGTTTGAATTTTAATAGACATGGACAACAAGGGTATTTTATTTTTTGAGCAAACAGCTGAATATCTGTACCTATAGATTAAACACCAAGCCACTACTCTTCTGTTGCAGGCAAGAAAAGCTTTCTTGAATGTTTGCTGTACAGTCCAATGTCTCGCTGCTCAAATCCTGGCTTAGTATTTTGGGTTAATGGTAGGACTTGATCTTAGAGGTCTTTTCCAGCCCTAATGACTGATTTTTTTTGTGCTCCAGTCAGACCACTTTAGTACCGTATTTCATGGGGAAAGTCTTTCTGAGTTTGGGACTAAATTTCCAACACACTCTCCCCCAGTCCATCCATCCTACCTAAGCCCCACCAGGTTTTCCTCTGAGAGACCCAGAAGGTGAGCTGAATGCTGAGTGAAGCACAAGAAGAAGGTGCAACCTGGTCAGTTTGGGGAAGAAAGGCAGGAGGAGGAAGAGAGGCAGAGCCACCAAACCTGAGGCAGCTATCCTGTTGAGCTGGGGCAAAAAAGCTTTGGGCAAATGAAGAAACTTTAAATGCCGAGAGTGAGTCATCACTCGTAAGCAGAACACAACAGACCTGCCAGCAGCTCCGAGCTGATCTCTACTTTCTCAATGTATGGTGAACTCTTTGTTACTAGTCTGTATAGCTTCTCTAGAAGGTATAATTAGAAGCAGAGACATAAGAGAGGTTTTTAAAAATAAAACAGGAAAGATGGCAAGTTATTAATGTAGGTGGTTCAGACTTTAGTCTTTAATTTAAACTGAAGGTTAGTGTATGTTAAATAATAAATGTTGGAACTCCCTGAAGTGCTGTTGCTATTCCATGCCAATAAAGTGGAAAAAGCAGAGGGCTGCCTTTTAGTCCAGGGCAATGTGTGTTCCAGTAATGGTTATGTTGCAATAACATATATTCTAAGGTGCATCCAACAGGTGCTGAGTGAGCAGATCTGCACAAAAAATGCAAAATGATTCAAAGTGAAAGTGGGCACAGCCCCAAGGCTGCCAGAGCTCCAGGAGGGTTTGGATGATCCTCTGGGGCGCAGGGTGGGACTCTTGGGTATGGGCCTGTGCAGGGCTGAGGGTTGGACTCAGTGATCCTTTTGGGTCCCTTCCAGCTCAGCACATTCTGGGATCCTGTGAACACCTGAATTACCTCATTGCTGTAACAACACGTATCGCCTCCGAGGGAAAATCGAACCACTGGTGGCCCCTCTTGAACTGGTTCTTGCCATGCTCTGTGCTAGGCAACACTCAGGCCATCCCAGGGAGGTTCCTCCTCTTAGGAGGATCCATTTCAAGGTTAATTTTTCCCTGAGCAGGTGAAGGAATAAGCTCCCGCCTCGGGGAGGGCCAGATGGCCACGAAACACCGGCTACTCGCCCCTGAATACAAACATCAGCTGATACAAACAAGCCAAAGCATCCTTTGATTCCCCAATCCGTGCACTGCCTCTCGTCCCGGCTGTTCCCAGCCGCAGTCACAAGGAGGTTTCACAGTGTGGAGCGTAAGGCCGGGCTGACGTGAGTCACCACAGTGACTCAGTTCTCACTCGCTCCCGTTACTCAGGCACTGATACAATATGGCACAAGTCTGCCTGATTTGAGGGGTATTTATAGCTCCCTGAGTCACTGCCTAATGAAAGCTGCCTTTTGGCAATGAACCATTTGCTCTGAAGGCTGTGCAGGGCACTGCAGCCCAGACACACACCAGAGGCACTACGAGGAGCTCGCTAATCACAGCCGAACCCACACTCGCCACTGAGAACTTATTCAGCACTTCTTATTAATCAGATGGATTTTTCCTTCCTCAAGGCCACATCCTTTGACGTGTATTTAGATGACTTTAGATAAAACTAGAGAGTTTTTGCTATTTTCAACCACACAGAGACCCAGCTATTGCCTACAAGTTTTATTAGGGGAATATAATCTATTAAACCAGACCTGCTTTAGGACCAACCTCTGACCTGATTTCCTGGAAGGCAGGAAAGGTACAAAACCAAATGAACAAAATGGGAATTTATAAACAGATATAAAAGAATGAGAAGAAGCAAGCCTTAGACAGGAGCTCATCCTTCCTTCCCTGCTTTCCACTCTGAAATATCACAACCCAGACTGATTTAAAAATCTGACTGTAACACAGTATTTCCCTTCATGGGCTTACAAAGCATGTTGATAAACAAACAAAAAAAAGTGGAACCTGTCATAATAGTTTGGGATCACTTTCTAGATTAAAATAGCACCTGTAACTTGCAAAAATGCAGTTTAAAAATTGCTTCTAAATAAAAATTAATTGCATAACATGCTTGTCTAAATCTTTGGTGTTCACCTAATTTATTAGACAACTTTAACACAGAATATAGGGCAAGCTTTGAGTTTCCAGTGGCAATAACTTAGCTTATGTAAGGAAGGAGCACTGATTCATGATGGACCTTGCTACAAGAGGCTAACGAAAACCTGTGACTCCACTTGGAGGAAGAATTGCTATACATAAAACTATGAAACAACACAGAGGAAGAGGTGAGTGAATTGTCTAGATCTAGAGAAATTCAGCAAGATGAGCACTGCAACTGGCTGGCCAGGTCCAAAAATACTGCCAAAAATTAGTAAGTGCAGTCCCTGCATGGTACAAGGGAAGAGATCTGCAGCAGAGAAATTACATCTAAAAGATGCAAAGGTTTTGGAGTTCAGCTTTGGGTTTGTTGCTTTCTGTGTTATTTATTTTTTAATATCTTCGAGATGCTCAGGACAGACAGTCTCACAATATCCTCAGTGCTGCCTGAATCCAGCAGAACAGAAGCAATGTGGCTATTTTTGGTGGTCTTGAAATTAGAAATGTGGTTATGAAGGGGTTTTTTCTTCCCCTTGGCTCCCACCTTCCCTTCCCCTGCTGCTTGGAACAGGATCAGTGTGGAAGCATTTTGTTCTAACAGAACCAATTCACGTACCAAAGTGCCTTTGGAGGCCTTTATTTTTCACTGCTTTAGAGAGTATGAAAATGTCAGATATTTTCAAATCAGAATGAAGCAACCCAGTGAAATTTCACTGTATCAGAGGAAACTTCTATAACTGGTATCCAAGATCCTGAACAAAACAGATGCAGCTCCTCAGGAGAGTTAAGGAACCGCTGAAGTGCCTTTTTTTCCTTTTCAGTATAAAAAGCTGCTGTTAAAGCAGTTATTTCTCTCAGCTGCTGATTGAAGGCTATTCTCCAAGCCCATATTCTTCAGAAGTTAAACAACCTGGCAGGTTTCAATAATAGATATTTCAGAGAAATATTGTCATCATCTTTTAAGCACTACTCAAGTATAGCAGCGTTTTTGCCCCCCTACAGAAACAGATCTTAACACAGTCTATATCAAGTATTTTAGTCCACTGGTTAAAGGTCATTTTAAAAAAGAAAGCAAGATATTCAGCAAAACATCCAAATGGGAAGTTTCAAACTCCAGCCTGTTTAACTGAAGGGTATTTATAGTGCACATATGCTTCACCATCCCAAGGATCTTATTACACTTTTTATAAGTTGACTATTCCCTCACATGAAGCATCTGCTGAAAGGAGGCAGATGAACAGATTGTTTTCTGCTAAAAACAATGTTGCTTGAAGCACCACTACATTATAAATAACCCTTTTGGTGAGTCAGCAGACGAGTCCCTCATTTGCAGAACTTTGGCACTTTGAAGGAAATCGTTTTGTCACCCCAAAACGTCGTTCTCTCAGCAGACACATTCCGTTCAGGTTTCGTATTTCATCAAAGCTTCCAAGTGACAAAGTCACGCCAGACAAAGGGATTAGGTTTAATTTCCTGAGGCTGACACTCCCCACGTGCCGGGGCATCGCGGTTTTCCATCGTTCGCGCAGGATCCAGAAGAGGGCAATGTCTGGCTTTGGAAAAGATTCCCTGCTCCATTCCCTTCGTGCAGAGCCACAGAAGCTGTGCAAGAGGGAATAAATAGTAGCACTATTAGGGAAAGCACAAGCAAATACTCTGATGGGAAGCTGGGAGAACATGATTCAGTTAGTTTTGCTCCTTTCCAGCCAGCACTGGAGGGATCCACAAGAATGACATTTTAACTTTTAACACCTGAGATAAACTGAAAAAATTCACGCAGCAAGGAGGTACTGCATCATTTCTTCTGACCAGAGACCATCCACCAAGAGTTTCTAAATCCAAATATTACTTAACTCGTCGCAAAACATTCTGGAAGTGCTGTTATCTCAAGTCACTATCCCAGCATTCACTGAGCTCTTCTGGTAGTTTGAGGCTCTCACCAATGCACAGAAAATCACAAGGAAATCATACTTCCTGTTCGTCAGAGACTAAGAGGGAATGATCAGCAGTATCTGCTTTCAAACTCATATTTTCAAAGCGGAACAATAAGTTCTATAAACTCCTCATGGTCTGGTAGAACAGACCCAGAAATCGACAGAGAGGAACCAGTCGAATTAAGGACTTTCATTCATCTCTCACCATTTTTCAGGACCAGTTGGGGCCTTCTCTAACTCCAAGAAAAATGTCTAGCATGGCAAAAGTGGGTTCAGGAAAACATTTGTTTAAGAAACAGAAAGATCCGACTGAGGCTTTTTTATTACCTATGGTTGGGAAACTTTTAAGACCATTTGGAACCTTGCACTTGAAAATGCCATGAGAAAAAAAACACTGAGAAAATGAAAGAAACCTACTTGAGTTTTTATGAAAACAACTAGAAATTCAGTCTTTTTTGGAGGTTTAAAGATCAAAATCCATACAACTACAGAATTCCATCAGTAAATCTAAGACTGCAATTAAGAAAACCAAAAAGCAACGAAAAAAATTTGTCCTTTAGACCAGAAGCAGTAGTGGGAGATCCAAAGGGAACTGCCTAAACTTTTATTAAAAGAAATAAGAGCAGCAGATCCAGTTTTGACCCACAACTACTGATGGATGCCAATAGCTGTAGTGTTGGTCCAAGTCATGATTAAGCTCTGAAAATCAACCCTTATGCTGTCTTTTCCTTAGGGAAGAACAGTCCATACGTTGATTTTGTCAGCCAGGATGGTTTGTTTGGGGTTTCTCTTTGGTTTGGGGTGGGGTTTTTTGTTCTGTAGGGTTTTTTTGGTCGCTGTTGGGGTGGGTTTTTTGTTGTTTTGTTTTTTAAAAGCATCAGAAACCAAAATTCTCCAATGTGTGACTGCAAGAGAGTGCTGAGAGCTGCCTTGAGACATCCCAGTTGCTATAACTGCATTATAAAAATCGATCCCTTTTCACAGCACAATAAACCACCTCTGGGGTGCCTTTGATGCATTTCAAAGCCTGAAAAAAGTGTTGTAAAGAGTGATGAACTTCAACTCCTCGAGGTAATAAGTTGTTGAATGCAGCTACAATGTCCTAAAATGCAGCAAAACTTCATGTTTCAAATATGTCAACTACACATATATGAAATATCCATCTTCATCTTCACTCATGGCATAAAATATTTCCAGTGTTATTCTTAAAAAAGTTCTTTCCCAGGACAGAGAAAAATTGCAGTGGAAAAGCACCATTTCATTAGAAGAAATAGGTATGAATTGGCAAAGGCAAATAAGGACTGGCTGGAAATGGGACAGTTTGAAGTTCTAAGACAGCCTTGGCACAAGCAACACGCCTTGTGAGCTCCAGCCAGGTTTGTGGGACAGGGCAATGGACTTAATCCTTAGGTAGAGTTAATGGATATGAAACAATCTGAGTGAGCCATACCTTGTTTCCTTTCTTTGGAAAAGGACCCTTAATCCATTATCCATCTCTAAACTGCCTCCAGACACTGTGCAGCTGTGGGGAGCAGCAGCCTCTGCCAGGCCAGCACAAAGTACTCACTCACTGAGATTTATATGAGCATTCACTGATGTTTTGGCAGCAGGACCTGCCAGGTTTCTGCCATGGGAATATGTGGATCACAATTCAGGTTTTAGCAGTTTACTGGTATTTTATTGGGTCCTTACTGTTTTATTGGGCCTGATCAGCATTTCTGCACGTGCAAAGGAAAACAAAGGGCTGTTTTCCTGCCCCCTACATTTAACCCATAGGGTTAGAAATCTGAGCAACCTGGGCTAGTGCAAGGCGTCCCTGCCCATAGCAAGGGGTGGAAGGAGATCAGCTTTAAGATCCCTTCCAACCCAAACCATTCTGGGATTCTAGAAGTCCCTACTAACGTGGGTTCTGCCTCTCCTGTTCCATAAATGTCCACTGGTAATTGCTGTGCTGACTGCAGCAGCCGAGTGAGGGGGAATCTGATCCTATCTCCAATTCTGGCTTCAACAATGTGTGTACAACTAATCTGTAAAGATTCCAGCACAGCATTTGGAGATAAAGGTAGACTGACAGCCAGCAGCTGGCACTCCCTTTCTCCCACCCAGCACACACAAGGCTCTCCATGGCCTGTGAATTCTTAGTTAATATATGGATCCAGTGCTAGATCAGAGCTACACCAGCAGCACTCTGGGGATCGCTTTCCTTTTATATAAGTTCACATAACCTGAAATTTCACAAAGTCAGTCTTTTCTCAGCTCCTTACAAGTTCTTAAAACAAAAATAGAACAGAAAGCTCACAATTGGATTTGTCATTTATGAATGTAAGTGCACATTCGTGCCTGTGCAGGTGTTTTATATCGGGTAGCTCTGGATTTGTGTCCAAATCCCACTCTGGAGGTCCCACACACCTCAGCCATGGCCTGTGCTTGAGAAAGCCCTGCTGGCAGTACCCATGTGGGAGCACTGGGTTCACAGAATCATGGAATGATTTGGGTTGGAAGGGACCTTAAAGCCCATCCTGGGCAGGGACACCTTCCACTAGACCAGGTTGTTCCAAGCGCCATCCAGCCTGGCCTTGGACACTCCCAGGGTTGGTCTGGTACAGTCAATTATGGCCACAGTTCTGGAGATGCCACTTTCCTACCACCTAAATTGAGATTATCAAGATCACACCTCACATTCAGGGCTTGGATTGGCTCTTTTTCAGTTGACTTGTGCAGGTCTGTGGAGCTCCAGTGGGATTATTGCACATGCCCAGGGTGCAACACCAGCACCCAGGAGGACGTGAGGACCTACAGTTCTGCCCATAGAACGAGCTTCTTCATGATCATGGACACAAACTAATCCCATTTCAATCAAACCCTGGCAGCACTCCTCATCCCACAGGACAAGCAATAGGACTTCCCAAGGTGAGGCAGGTGAAGGTGACCAGAGGCTGCCCACCAGCAGCAGGTCTGTCCAAGGGGCTCTCACAGGAGCACAGAAGAGTTTGGAGAGGACTGCTGACCAGAAACACCATGGGTGAAGTGGCACCATCCTTGCAGGCAGGAAAACAGGCAGCACAGAATCACAGAATCATGGAATGGGTCAGGTTGGAGGGGACCACAGTGGGTCACCTGGTCCAACCTCCCTGCTCCAGCAGGGCCATCCCATCCCAGAGCAGGATTATGAGCAGACAGTTCTGGGATACCTCCAATTCACAGTTCACTTCAGCTCATATTTGCACATCTGAAGAGATTAACACGAGACACAAAATCCAGCACAAAGGGCACCAAACCATACATTGCTCAAAGCCTTGAGCCACTACAAGATGTCTTTGGGTTTGGGGCTCCAAACACTGATGGATTGACAAGCAACCCAGAAGGCATCTCTGCCCAGCACACAAAATCCTGCATTGCCCTTGCCCTGCTCATGCTCAAGACCTAAACTGTCACCTAAAAATATAAATAATTTTTGTTTTACTCTATGCACAGCAACTCAGGGCAACCAGCCAAAGCTGCTGGATCATCTAAAAGATATCTATTCCTTTTTACATTAAGGTTTTGCATAAAACACCATTTCTTGAACAATAAATCGCTTTAGTCAGTGCCATCAACTTAAACTCCAGTTCTATAAAATCTCAGTAAAGCAACTGGATGTAATTTAGAATCTATCAGTACCTTCAAGTATTTAAATCAACTGAGTGAGAGTCATGAAGCCAAAGTGTTTACTGAAATGCCAATTTAGACAATATGAATATTCCTTAGCAGGTTTTTCTGTGCATGGAGAGAAAAGAGTGAGAGCAAACTGAACCAGAACTGACCTACAGTGCACGTAACAGAAACATATCCAACGTGGTTTTGACGTGCCTCAAATATGTAGAGCTTCCTGGAGTGCCATTTAGAGGGGCAATAAGGCAAGGGAAAGAAGAAGGAATTTAATTTGATAGATATTTTCATCACTCCACTGCGTACAGTTGTTGGAAGTTTGGAGTTCTGACCCAGCTCCACATCCATCATAACAAGACACTGAAAGACAAATTACCATCAAAAAGAAATGGACTTTATATCATATTTTACCAACAGCACCTCAAAGCCACTCCCAGCGCTCTCAGTCCCCCCTGAGCAGTGGTTTTACTCCTCTCTAGTAACTCAGAATTTCATCTTACAGGCTGAGACACGAGGGAAAAAACAAATACCAGAGGAGATAGAATCACTATTTCTACAGAGCCTTTCAAAAGCAGAGTGAACCCTCTAGTAACGTGTGTTTCTGCCTATAAATAGGTCTGTTTTATACACAGGATTACAAATTGCTCGGAAAAGATTTGGGAGGTATGGGATCCCTGACCTTCATGTTTCTACATCCCACACTACAAAGTGCTGTAGGAAGGATGGCTGAGACCACAAGGTTTTTCTCCAACTTTTTTTCCCCAAACTATGCTCATTATGGCCCACTGGGGAAAAAAAAGAAGAATTCAAAAACAGGCAAAAGGTCTTTTATTCTGCTTCTTTCCAGCCAATTCCTTTGGAGTGTGGCCACCTCCCTGCACTAAGAAACAAAAGCTCAACTTAGTGCATCCTCAGCTCTCCAAACGTGCTACTGGGAGGGGGGATTGACTTGAAATACTAATGCTGCCTCTAGCAAAAATTTCCAGGGATAAAAAACTATGTACCTGAGCTTTTAAATACTCATGTCTTGTACTGCCAGTTTGTCAGACTAGTTGGTGTAACAATGAATACATATAAATGCTGTGGTATGAGTGAGAATGGCTGTATAAATATATGAATTCCTATTTAGCATTAGAAAGGTTATGACAAGCTCAGCCAAACGAGGCACAAAATAACAAAGCATCATGTTATGTTTTAATTAACAAAGCATCGTTTTATGTTTTAATTATTTACATTATGTTCTTTTCAAGTGTGCTGATTTTTGCTGCCTTCACAAGTGTTTGCAGTGAGTTCTACAGTTATTATAGCAATGAAACTTTAAGATCCAAACATCTTTTCAAGTTAACTTTTATCTTTATGAAGTCTGGAGGACATCTTTTTCTTATGTAGTCAAATGGCATAAAAATTACAGATGTGGAAAATGCTGCCCCAAGTGTCACATTTGCCAAGGCACAATGTGTAAGAAGCATAAAAGAGCATCAGGAATCCAGGCAAATCCTTTTGCTTTATGATTTAAAAGCAGATAAATGAAGAACACTGGAATAAACCCACCAAGAGCAAAACTGGGGAGGGGGAAGACTGGAAATGGAGAAAATTACAGCAGGAAATGAAGAAAAATTATATACAGAGGGAAGAGAAAACAATGGCATTTTTTCCTCCTTAAGGATATTATGAAAAGAAAAGTCTTTGGAAATTTGAGCACTTCATGTCTGTGAAATATCAGAGCAAGTCTGATGGTGCCAAAGCAGTGTGTTTGACTTTCAAAAGACAGCTCTTTTCATCTGTTCCCTGTCTAATGGGTAAAGGAAGATCTCGGACACACATACCCACTCCCTGGGTAGGAAACCCAGGGCACAGAGGAAAATGGGCAGCCTTGGGGTTCCATCTCCTAAGGCAGCACCCACAAACTATACTGTCATTTTTATCCATCCTCAAGGTAACCCAACAACCTCTAAAAACAGATGTGGAAACAGAAATAAAGTGACTTTTCCCCAGGCAACCTCTTTGCTCAGGCAAAAATCCCTGATGAGACTGACACTTTACATTTGGAAATAACCAAAGCTACCAACAGAGCCAGGGCAGGGGAAGGGGAAAAAAACAAAAGGCAAACTGAATTGCTTTTGAATTGAATTCCCTTTCCTACCTCCTCTCATTTTCTATCGCCCAGGAACCATTCTTCATGTCTAGCAAGTAGGGAACTAAATTCTTATCAACAGACTCAATCTTAGTCACACAAGCAGACCCATAAATCCCCCAGAATTATTTTTATAAAAATAAATACAAGTGGTTTACACTTTTTCTGACATTCTGATTACCTACTGCATCCTTGAATATGGAAAGCAATAATTAGAAGATTGTTACAAGAAGACCAAAGCATCAAACCCTGGACATGCCAGTTACAAAAACTGCCCTGGGGCTGAGAACAAAGGGCAGAGCCAAAAGCACAGCCATGGAGCTGCAGTTTTGCTCTAATATGTGCAAGTTTCACATTCCCAGTCATCAAACTTTTAGAATATTTCTTTATTATTTTAATTAAAAGGCCGAATCCGGCAATAAATGGCCCACATGGTATTATTCTCTCCCCCATGCCTGATGGAAGCTGCTGCTCTCCAGTGGGATGACTGTTCTTCCTTCCAGGCAGCATCTTTAATGCACCTGTCAAGCACCACCTTTCAGGTTTATCATTCCCTCCTGAGTGTAGCCAAAATTGCATTCTTGGCAGCAATTCCCCCTCAATCTTCATTAAAACTGGAGTTCTTTAATCCTTGCTGACCTGCCTTCATATTCTGTTCCCAACCCTGCACTTTCTGGTTGCTAAATCCCATTCTCTGCCCATTTTGCTCCCTCCTGCTGTCCAGCTCCAGCAGTCTGTGTTCCTCCTCTCAGAAAATCTGGCTCCCTGCACACCCACACTGAACTTGGGTGGGGAAGGAGAAGCCACTGTTTTGTGTGGGCTGGAACTCCCCTGACTTATCAACGGACTGAAAAGATACGGCCATTCCTGGGGGACACCGCCCACTAGAGAACACCACTGTTCTCCTAAACCAGCCAATGTTACCCATTCCTTTGATGAGAATGTTGATCTCTGCCACAAAATAAATCATCTGGTAGCTGGGAACAAAGCAATCTGCAAAACTGAAAGCCCTCCAGCTCTCTTAGAGGGGAAGGGAGCTGCAAAAGCAAAGCACATGCTCCGAGTGTTTAAGACTTCCACGTGTAAATGGATTTAAAACAAAAATGGTAACATAGCATCACAGAATGGTTTGGGTTGGGACCTTAAAGCTGATCTCGTTCCAAACCTCTGCCATGGGCAGGGACACCTTCCACTAGCCCAGGTTGCTCCAAGCCCCATCCAACCTGGCCTTGGACACTGCCAGGGATGGGGCAGCCACAGCTTCTCTGGGCAACCTGTGCCAGGGCCTCCCCACCCTCACAGCCAAGAATTCCTTCCCAATATCCCATCTAACCCTGCCCTCTGGCAGTGTGAAGCCATTCCCTGTGTCCTGTCACTCCAGGCCCTTGTAAATAGTCTCTCTCCCTCTTCCTTGTTGGCCCCTTCAGGTCCTGGAAGGTCACAATCAGGTCACCCCAAAGCTTCTCTTCTCCAGGCTGGACAATCCCAACTCTCTCCCCTTTCCTCCCAGCAGACCTGCTCCATCCCTCTCATGATCTTGGTGCCTCCTCTGGACTCTCTCCAGCAGCTCCATGTCCTTGCTGTGCTGTTCCCAGGGCTGAAGGCAGCTCTGCAGGGGGGTCTCACCTGAGCAGAGCGAAGGGACAGAATCCCCCCCCTCAACCTGCTGCCCCAAAAAGGGAGGTGCTTAGGAAAGAAACTTCCACTGCAATTGTTTTTTATACTAAAATTACTAAGCAATCACAAAAGCATTGGCAACCCTCACATCTGTTTCATACCAAGTCTTCCACTGTCCCCTGTCACGGTGACACCCCTGAGCAGGAAACAAAAAGGCATTATCAGCCACCAGGACTGTAATTCTGTAATAATATGACTCCCCCTCCCGCCTCCCCACTCACACACATATTTAAAAAGCATTGAAATTGGAATTTCAGAATCACTAAAGAGCCACGGGTTTGCTGATGTGTTCCTTTGTTATCCAGACATTTCCTCATGGGACAGGAATCCCCATCACCTGCAGATGGCTAAGGCAGCACCATTTTATGCTCTGTGGCTCACTACCCATGTGGACCAAGCTCCAATTGTCTTCCCTGCTTTCTCTGGGTCACTATTCTGACAGCTTGAAAGTGTTAAGCTCTTAATGCTTCTTTTCTTAATCTAAGTGTTCCTGCATTGTTGGGATTTTCAATGACTGTAATTATCTCACAGAGTGCTAAAAATTACACTTTTCTACAGGAATATTAGTTATAAATAGGGGTTTTACTGCCTTCTCTCTGAAATGAGCTAGTTGGATAACAGCTCTCATAATACTTGGACAGCGCGTGGGCCTCCTACTTCCCTTTTAGCCCAGTTTTCCTAATCCAAGTATACAGGGAATCCAGCACTCTTTGGGAGGCGTGGAAGACATGACCTCCCATCAGGCTTTTGTCACACCATTGAGAAGCTGACACTAATGCTCCAAGGCTGCAAGCCGTCTTTCAAAATCAACATGTGATACACATTTCTCCAGATCCATGCCTTGGCCAATGTTGGCATGCTCAGGGGCTGGAACTGGAAGTTGTTCACCCACTCTCCACCTGCAGTCAGTGGGACAAGGCACCAACAAAAACATTGTCATGACCACCTTCACATCACCCCCTGTTATCTGCTTCTCTCTGCGGATAAACCCAGCACCCTGGTACAGGGCAGGGGTCAGTCCCTGTCCTGGGTCAGCAGAACAGGACCAAGTGCCTGAGGGGTTTTCTCTGCTGTCAGTGAAACCCCTCCCTGTTAATGCTCTTAATTAGGTGACTGCTTCAAGTGAAGCATGGATCTAGTTCACTCGGACAAAAATCTGCTCTGAGCAAATTATCTGAAGGCAGATTTGTTACAGACCAGTGTTTGACTGTTGTACCCCAGCTCATTAGCAGATGCTGATCCCACTAAGTAATTAGCAGGTTTCTTTAGCTCTTAATCCTACCCTGACACATAGCAGAGGGAAGCATCCATGGGAAGGACACAGCAGTGGTGGGGATGGGGAGCTCTACAGGAAAGGAGATGTAAATTTGAGCACCCATTAGTTAAGCTTGAAGGAAATTCTTGGACTCTTATGCTGTCAGCACTGGAGACCATCCCCTGGAAATGGACCTGGAAAGGACTATCCCTTAAGAGGTCTGCAAAGTCAGGAGCTCTTAATGCCCCTGCACTAATGACTGAGGCCCTGGAAGGGGCTGGTTTGGTTTGTGAGCTTGATCAGAGTGACCTAATTGTGGCCTTCCAGGACCTGAAGGAGCCAACAAGAAAGAGGGAGAGAGACTATTTACAAGGGCCTGGGGAGACAGGGCAGGGGGAATGGCTTCACACTGACAGAGGGGAAACTGAGGTGAGATATTGGGAAAGAATTCTTGGCTGTGAGGGTGGGGAGGCCCTGGCACAGGTTGCCCAGAGAAGCTGAGGCTGCCCCATCCCTGGAAGTGTCCAAGGCCAGGTTGGATGGGGCTTGGAGCAACCTGGGCTAGGAGAAGGTGTCCCTGCCCATGGCAGGGGGTGGCACTGGAGAGGTTTTAAGTTCCCTTCCAACCCAAGCCATTCTATGATTTTACTATCACAACAGCAACAAGTTGTTTGGCAACTGCTCCAAACCCACCAGATTTTCCAAACGTCATAAAATTATATTAATTCTGTCCTTGATTAGAGCCAACCAAAATGGCTCTTGTTTTCCACTTTGGCTGGGAATACTCGGAAAATTTACATATCAAAACTGAAAACAAAACTGCCAGACAAAAACTCCTGGGTGCTGCACAAAATCCAATATCCTATTTTAAAAGACAAAGCAAATTTAAAAAAAACCTCGAGCAGCCACAAGAGTGGCAGCTGAAAACCAGCATGAGGGGTTCAATCTGTGGTGGGACAGGAACAATTCCTTGGTCAACACCTTGAAACACTTCAAACTCTGTGGGGTTTTCTGCACCATGACTACTGACACGTCAAAGCTGACATTGCTGAGTCAGCCCCTTAAGCACTGTACACTTAAAGAACTTTTACAACTAATTAATTACAGATAAATACATATAAGATCCTGTTGGAAATACAAAATCAACTGAAAACCAAGCAAAGGTTACTCAACTTCTAATTTTAATTGCCAAATTGTAATTGGAAATTGTAATTGGAAATTGTAATCCAACTTGTAATCCAAACAAGAAAACCCCACTCATTGGTTGTGACTTGTTGGATAGTGATCAAGAGTTCCCTGTTATTATCATGTATTCACTCTAAATGGCCCCAACTTCAGTAATTGATAATAAAATCTGATTATTATGCTCAGCTACAACATTCAGTTACTGACCAAGCCTTTAATAGTTTAAGGGACAATATTCCCCAGCCCCCATTACAGACACCCCACAGCAGAAGGCAGGTTGGAACTGCTCCCATCAGCCCTGAAACAGGTTCCTTTGTTTGCACAGATAACTGTATTTCCTTTTCCTCCTTCTCAAATGGTGCTGGTGAGTTGATTCTTTTTAATTTTAAAAAAAGTCAACCAGTAGTACTTCAAACCAGTTTCATTCAGACCAAAAGAGCCACCATAAATATTAATGCTGTTGATTTTATACCCTATGTAAAACAAAGGTGCTATTTGCCCTTGAGAAATCAGTTTAGTCAATCAATTGTGCTGTAATTGAATAATTTAGCTTTAGTAAACTGTCTCTGAAGTGTACAAAGTAATTTTTCTGAACATAAATCTCAGTGCCCTGTCCCGTGTGTGAAAAGAGACTGTAACTCTTTCCTACGCCCCCTAACAATACCCAAACTGTCTGCTTGTCACCAGTGCTATCAGCTCTCCCTTAAGGGGATCTATATCTTCCTCCAGTCAATTTTTTTTTCCATAAATTGATCTTTCAACAGCCTTGGAAAATCCTGGGAATGGTACAATAATTCCTTCCATTTTCCCACGCACGGGTGAAACAACCACACTGATGTTTATCTTGGAGTTACGCTGCAAACGAAGTGAAGGGCAGGAGCAGGAAAACTTGGGATGGGGGATAATCAATGGAAAGCCACTGGAAGTTCAATCATTTGTTGTTATCTGTGTCCTGTCAATACTGATAAGGGGAGGCAGGTGAACGAGACCAAAGTGGGGTTTTCCAAAACACGTCCCACTGCTGAAGAATCCTCGAGCAGTTAAAGGTAAAAGCATCTGAGCATCCCTCTCCCCCAGTGCCCACCATTTCCAGTCTAGAGAAATTTGAAACGTTGATTACTTTTCCAAAAATGGAACTGCAGCCATGGTAATTAAATCTTACAATCATTGACAAGTTTTAGATACTTCTGATTTCACCCTTGACTTGGCACAAGCTGTTTATTAACGTGAATTTTACTCCTCATCTAAAGCGTCAACCACACAGCTCAAAAAGCTGCATTCTTGAGGAAAGCAGGAAAAAAATATGAATAACGGTGACCTGACACTATTTATTCATGATTTGCCCTCAAACACACCCATTGTAAGGTCCCACTGGTCTCCAGAGGCAAGTTTAACTGAAGTCATCTTTGCCTGAACGTTATGCAGGGTCAGTGAAACAGTAACATGTCAGTCAGGGTGGAAAAGGGCAGGAAAGGAGCAAAGTGGTGAGCAATACTGGATGTTTTTACCACCCTCATAAGAGACAGGAATGTAGCCTGGAAATAAAAGAGAAAGGCAGGTCAAGCACAGGGAAAGCCATGGTGAGAACAACTGAGCCAGATAAAAATACTGTGTGTGTCTGTCCATGGATGGGAGAGAGGAAAACAGAACCCCTTATTTCTGAGGAGAGGAAAAAAGTCAGAGGTGCTTGTTACAACAGCAGGCAGGAAATTGGATGCACATCATCTTAGTCTAAGGGATAACAAAAGGAAAAAATAGGAGTCTGAACCCCCAGAAGGATTCAGAGGCTAGTAGACACCCTCAGAAATCTGGAAATATCTTAAAGAGATGGTACAGATCAAAATAGATTTTGATCTGTCCTTTTTATGAAGTTAAAAACCAGGATGTTTTCCAAAAATACCATTTTTACACATACCAAATGTATTTTAGAGTATTACAGGAAAATGAAGTTTGCTCTTACGTTCAAGCATATTTGTTCAAGCTTCTGAGAGGCAAAATCACAGCAGTTCTTACAAAGTTTGTCCTCTTTCACCATCCCCATCTGAAATCCAGCACCACAACTGGCTGTTCGCTTTCCAGCTTGTGCCCTTGGACCTTCAGGAGGGTGGTGTGGTCAGGACCTGCGTGTCCTTCAGAGAGCAGCACAACTCTGATGAAGGGCTGCAAGGCAGTGCTCAGGGAAAGCAGGGATTTGCCTGGGCCAGCTGACACAGGGACCAGGTCTCAGCTGCCATCCCTGCTGTGTCACACTGAATTACAGTCACAGGATGCAACTGATACAGTCACTGGTGCCAGACAGGGATTACTCAGCTGATTTGGAAGCTCTGGTTCATCCATTTTGCCAAATCCAGGCCAAGCAAAGCAGGGTTGAGAGGGAAGTCAGGTCACTTAGACGCTTGTGCCACTCTTGAGACAAACAGGGTCTCCACGCTGACCTCAGCAGGGCACAGGGTAAAACCAGTCTGCCCAGTTAGACTGTCTACCAGTAATGCAGACTGGATCAGCATTTTGTGTTGCTTCCCTCTAGGAACAACCAGCCCCTTGGCTTTGGCACCTGTACATTCACATGCCATCATCAGGGGGGTAAAACCCCTCAAAACCTCTCCTGTTTCAATCACTGCATTGGTAACACTAAAGCAAAAGTCAGAGTTTAACAGGCCTTTTTTGTTTCTAAATCTTGTACTTGTCATATTATGCACAGTAGGAGAGGCTTCCAGCCTTTCTGTATTCTAATGTGATGAATCACAGTGTTACTGAGATACTCTCAGAAGTAATCTAAGCTTTAGAATAAAATCACTGACTACAACAGCCTGAAGAGGAGAAAAAAGATCAATAAAAAAGATTCACCGGAAAATAAGCTTCCATGAATGAGAGGGAAGTAATTTTGTGTCAAGAGGAAATGTGTTCTGTGTCTTTGTAGCAGGTTACTTTAAACTAAGGCCTTTCTAGGAATGCATCAGGAGCAGAATACACGAACTTCAGTGACCTCATGAAAGGCTGACACAATCCCCCTCTTAGGGAAGCCTGTCAGCTTCCACAGCAAGTAATGCTCCTGAGAAATCCAGCCTGAGCAGACCTCCAGCTGCTGGAAGAGGCAGGAGTGTATCTGGGTCACAACCAGCAGAGCTATTTTGACCAAGGCTCAGCGATGTGCTGGCATCAATGTCTCCATCCCTGAGCTCTGAACACACAGGGTGGCTCATCCTGGAGCTGCTGCCAAGAGATGGCAGTGAGAGCTCATCCATCCTCCCCGTGGGACACGGCGCAGCCCTCGCCCTCCACACAGGGCCAGACATCGCTCCCACAGAGCCACAAAGCCTGGGACACTGCAGAGTGACACCAAGGGGAGCCCTCGGCCACAGCAAGGGCTGTGTCTGCCCTGCAGAGCAGAATCCCTCCCCAAAGGGACCCCAAGGCTTGGGGATGCCTGTTCCCAATGCTCCACTGAAGTTATCTATGCCAGCACCTAAAAAGCTGGAGCTCTGTGATGTACCCTTGTGGCCCCAGTGTGGGCACACGTCCCTGGTGCCACGCAGGTGAGGAGCAAACCATGCCACACACATGCTGCTCTTTGCTTTGCTGGTAAATGGAAAGATATCTTTTACCCTTCACAGCTGCAAAGGATCACACTCTCCAAATCCCCAGGACATGTGGGGTTTTTTTGTTTCTTGATAGCACACACCTTTCCCTCTTTGCAACACCTGGCCTTTTAAACCCTTCACCAACACTGCCATTGTGTGAAAACCAGATTATACTGTGACAATTATTTGTTAGATACTGAAAACCTGAAGGAAAAGAAACAAAAATAACTCTGATCACATGGTTCTGCAGAGCCAAGATCTGCCGTGCCTTCTGGGAAGCATCCCTGGATGTCCGGCAGCAATGCAGGTACCAGCTCGGAGGCAGCGGACTGGGAAGCAGCCCATATAAGACACAAAAAAGAGAAGGATGGTCTTTCAAGGTGAAGGACCTAATTCTCAGACTGAGATATTAGGAAACAGAAACAGTGGTGGTTCATCACAAAAGAGCAGAATTCAATCCAGTGGTTTGAAACGTGAGTCAAGTGAGAGTAACCCCTCAAAACATCACAGCGGGAAGGCCAAGCCTCAGGTCCGAGATGTGGTTGAGACCCAGCACGTGGTCAGATCTGGATTTGCCAGATTTCTCTTGGTCAAGACTGGAAACTGAGACATATTTGCATTGCTCTATCTTAGCAGCTTTTATACTTGGTTTAATTTTCTTTGGATGCAATCAGTGCAACACCCACTTTCTCCCTTCCAAGTGGTCCACGTGCGTATGGCCTCAAAGACTGAAGGGATAACAACTCCAGGGCTGTCAACCCCTACAGGTAACAACAAAGAACAGAGATCTAAAGTCAAATGTGCACTACAGCAGTTCATATTATAGTGCCAGACTCTGTTCCCTGCACTGGGATTCCTGGAAGTGCCAATGGGAATGGCGGGGATCACAGCTCCCGCTGTCCATGCAGGCTGCAATCCCTCCTCCCTTCAGGGGAACTCGAGCTGTAAGCCTGTGATAAATACGCCTTCTCCAACACTAATACACATATTTTAGTACATGTGTGACAAAATTAAACCTGGGAATATGTTTTCCTGGGATGCACAGACCGCACAAGCACTCGGCCTGGCTGTGCTGTGACGGTGCCAGCCAGAGCAGGGCTCTCCAAGAGGAGGGTCTGAGGGCACCGCTGGCTTTGTACACACAGATGTCTGGTGCTCCTGCCCAGGGATGGGGTTTACATTAGAAACATAAGATGGGACACATTTACACCTCCTGCTCCTCAAGTCCATCTCACTACTGGTAACAGTGAGTAGGTTCCCAAACCAGATTTGTCTTGGACAAGTGTAAACCTCAGAGCTGGAATTCACATAATAGAGCCCATTATTCTCTGAACGGGATAAAGCACAGGCTAACCAGAGAGGGAAAATTAGTTGAATGGCAGGAAAACAGTCTGCATTAGATAAATGCTTCTAGGAAAGAAAATGGGCTGAAATGAGCTGGATTTGAAAGCCTATTTTGAATGGGTTGAATTTATTCCAGCTTCCTGGATGGCTTATTTTTTTCAGGGAAGCTCTATCACGTAACCAGAACAGTGGGGTTTAATTTGCTTTTTCTCTTTTCATTTTCTTACATGTTACTGTCTTACTTTTTTCCTGCCTCACTTTTATGAAACTGGTTCTGTCAGCGAATGTGGCAGGGCACTTCCTCCCCTTGGCAATCAGCACAGGACTGGCCCCTGCCCATGTTTTGGAGCCTGGAGAGGTGCAGTGTGTCCAGTGATCACCCACAGCACTTCTCTCCCATAACTTCTCAGAGCTCTGACGCCACAGCTCACTATTGAACTGCAGCCATGCTAATTAATTCTAATTTTAGTTCCACCTCTTTTTGACCACCAATAAATCCATGTTGCTTTGTAATCCAGAACTGGGATATGTTCCAGCATTACAGAATTGGGCATTTTAAAACCATTTCTGTGCCTACATCCCAACTGTCAGTAACCTCAATAAGTCTGGCACATGAAAATATCTACCTGTGCGCTTTAGGGTTAGGGAAAGGCTGTGGGATGGCAATTCCACCAGCACTTTCCTCCTGGAACTGCAGGCAAAATAGCACAGCAATGCCATTTAGTATGAAAATGGCACTTTGCAGAAAGAACCTGGTCTGTATGTCATTCCAACACGCTGAAGTTCTTCCAAGGAACCAGCTACTGCAAATGGCAATTCTGCACCAAAACCCCATTCGCTGAAAATCCTTAACTTGCTACTTATGTGGGTTTTATACCAAGACAAAATTTTAATTCTAATACATAAACACCCTCTCTTTTCTCTTCTTTAGGGCCTTTCAGAGGTAAGTAACTACAGCAAGATTGTTTTCTTAGTCTGCAGGCTGTTGTCCAACTATCCTCAGGCATTTTATAATCTAATTGTATTTCATAGAGCTGCCAAAAATATGAATTTTATTTAATTCAAGTAACAGATCTATGTATCCGAAACTATGTGCAGCTTCTGTGATGGCAGCTATTACCTGCTGCTTTCATGGAAGGCAGTGCCTACCCAAAACCTGAGTTTATTTCTGAGGAAATGGTCACAGCTGGTGTCAGGCCAAGCTGTCATGGTTTCAGCACCGTGCCATGTTCTGTATCCTCAGGCACACTCAAACTAGAGTCAAGCAGAGAAGAATTCCACTAATTTGAAACACAAAATGATAAATAACTGGGTCTGAGTAGGGGAGCAGGGAGCACAGCCTGCATTTGTTGTGCTCAACAGGCCTAAAGGCTGCCCAGCTCAGTGTTCCTGCTCCTCAGGAGGGTCCCAGCCTCCCCCTGTTCCTCTGGTTTAGCTGGAATTCTCCAGCCAAGAGGAAGGATGGTGTTTGGCCTCTTAGAAGCAGAGGAGCCTGATCAATAATACAAAGTACAGTAAAAGAATAATTGTATTAAACACTTAAGACAGACTTAGTGCCTGATACTTGTCCCACTTACCCACACATATCCAATCTACCAGCCACTACACTGTAAACAGAATTTTGGTTAATCCCATGAAGGATTCTCTCTATAGCAGAATTCTCTCTTCTGTAGCTCAGTATGATGTTGCAAACCAGTGACAAACACTCAGAGGCATCACATTTAGAGAACAGTCTACTTATTAAGTGTTCAGCCTCATCTATCCACAGTGGTAAATGAAAACCCAAAATATCTGACACTACAAACCCTTTTTTTTCTGAGATGCACATTGCAGAGCTCACTGTTCAACTTGCCTGCTCACACCTCAGGCCAAAATGATGCACATGCAAATCTTTCTCTGTTTTGTCTCTTCTCCCCAAACATCAGCACATCATGTGACAATGAAGAGGAGTGAAAAATGCTACTGCTAACTGGTGCAGGGTTTGCAATAAGGGATTTGGCCTGGAAATGCTCTAGTCCAGTTTCCTACCCCGTGTTGTCCTGAGAAGGCAACATGAATTGGGCAGCATGCACACACTAAATTTAGTTACAGCTCTGAGTGGTCACCAGTGTCTTCCTGGAGAGCTGGAAGGTTCCTACTGCTCACCAGTGCACCTGGACACAAAGACAAGCTTCACAGAATCCCAGAATGGGTCAGGTTGGAAGGGACCACAGTGGCTCATCTGGTCCCACCTCCTGCTCCAGCAGGGCCAGCCCAGAGCACGTGGCACAGGATTGTGTCCAGAGGGGTCTGGAATATTTCCAGTGAGGAGACTCCACACCCTCTCTGTGCAGCCTGTTCAGTGCTGGGTCACTGCCCAGCAAAGAATCATAGAATCAGAGAATCAGCCGGGTTGGAAAAGACCTCTGAGATCATCAAGTCCAACCCTTGTTCCAACCCCGCGGTGGTTCCAAACCCATGGCACTGATGCCACATCCAGTCTCACCTGAAACACCTCCAGGGATGGTGATTCCACCCCCTCCCTGGGCAGCCCATTCCAATGGAATGGAATTCCAATTCCAATTCACATTCTCTGTAAAAAATTCCTTCCCAATATCCAACCTAAACCTCCCTCTGGCACAGCTGAAGACCAAACCTTCTCATCCTACTTCTGCTTCCTGGGAGAAGAGACCAACCCCCTGTCAGGGAGTTGAACAGAGTGATGAGGTCTCCCCTGAGCCTTCTCTTCTCCAGATTAAACAACCCCAGCTCCCTCAGTCTCTCCTCACAGCACTTGTGCTCCAGTCCCTTCCCCAGCCTCATTGCCCTCCTCTGGACCTGTTCTTCCTCATGTCCAGGTGGAACTTCCTGAGCATCAGTTCCTGCCCGTTCCTCTTGTGCCATTGCTGGGCCCTCCCTGAGCAGAGCCTGATCCATCCTCTGACCCCTCCCTGCAGATAGTGGTAGATATGGATTGGAATGATTTATCCAGTCCTTGGATTCACGGGAACACAGCAAGCAGGAGCAGACCATGTCTGCAGTGAGAAGCTGTCATTTCTAACAGCAAACACCCTGTGATTTAGCAGCAGGGCTCCCAGTGCTCCTGTTCAGCACCAGCCTGTTCTCACCACCTTGACCCGTTCAGTGGCTGGCACTGACTAAACTCCGTGTTCAAATAAAACTCAAATGTAGAGCTGGGATGTTCCCTGTTCCTTGTTCCACCACCTGCATTTCAACACCCACACAGGGGGCTGTCAGTGCACAGCCAGCCACCCACTCTGCTCCCAGAATAGCTACAGCCACAGAAATACAGACTGGGGAGTTACTCCTCAAGGAGAAACAAAACCAGTGAGAACTCACAACTTCCCAGCCAAGGGAGGAACCCCCTCCCAGCTCAGCCTTCCAAACACACCAAGGCACCAGCCACGAAAACCGGACTGTCAGCACATCATGTCCACTGCCTTTTGTATTGACTCAGGCAAGGAAATGATCACACTGGATAATAGAAACTAAAAAAAAATAATAAATTATAGATTTTTTTTTGCAGTTTCAGCTATTTGGAGCAAAGTATAAACTGCTTCTAAGCAAGTTTTCATTCCTCATTAAAACTAGGAGTTGATTCTCCTGTAGAACAGAATAGCTGAAAAAGAGCTGCAGAAAAAGGAGTAAAGGCAATGAAAATTCTTTCCAGCCAAATTATTTTCCACAGTAAAAGGAAAAAGTTGGATGGGGCAAAGCAGGTTCTGAGACAGCTGATGCTTTAAATTATTATTAGTATTATAATCAGCACATAGACACTGATATACTGAAAACACAACGCATCCATCTACTTCCACCCTGTGTATTGGAATGTAATGACTCTTTTTTAACCAGTTTGTTCCCATTTTCCTTTTTATCCATAGCTCTACTATTAATCTAAATTGCCAGTAAATCTTTTATTGGGGAGTGGGATTTGGTTTGGTTTTGCTTTTACAACCACCAAAACCATCAAAACAAAAATCACTCACCAAAAATTCCATACAGATATAATGTCATGGAATATCATCACAAGCAGGACTTAGGGTGGATATTCCCAAAATGGCACATTTTCCACTTTACCTAGGACAGATTATTCTATATTTGAGCAATATATTTGAGAAGTATGTTATTACTCACAGAATTAATACTAAATTACTGGGAACCACTGGATTCCACTGGAAATACGAGTGTTTTGACCATGGTTTGTGTTCACATTTGGAAATGGAACAGTCAGATTTTGGTAACTGAAAAGCAGCAAAAAATTTCAGCTCCGTAAAAGCGTCACTGTGTTACTCTGTGCAGGTACCAGAGTCCTGGGGAGATTTTAAAAGGTAAAATCTCGTTGCAGAACCCTCTGAGGAGCCTTTTGAGGCTCAGCCATTGGGTTTCAAGGGGCTCTCAGTTTATCTGGCTGAAATCTTTTGGCTAAAACTGTCTTGAAGTGTTTACAGGTGCATAGAAACCTTATGACTTTCTGATAGAAAACTGTTTCATTTACCTTCTAAAGAAAAGCCAGTCTAAAGAGCATTGTATTTGTATTTAATACAAATCAACCACGAGGTTCTCAACTGCTGAGACCATTTCAAAAGCAGAGGTCAAAATATCTACCACATAATTTGAATTATTTTACCCTTTTTTTTTTAAATACTGCCACAGAAAACTGGCTGAAATATTTACCTAAATGCAATGAAATATCCCTACAGAGTCTGTATTTTACCCACCCTGCCCCTTAAGATTATTACCCATTTTATAAGAAGGAATTGTATATAAAAAAGTAATACTTACTTCCTTATCATAGCATGATTTAAGCATATATAAGACTATTTATAAGAATATAACCTCTAAAACCAAAGCTACTTACTGAATATATAAACAGAAATAGCTTAAGAAAGGTATTTAACTTCCAGTATTGATACTCAAACACAACTGCTACAGATATTCCTAAAAGGCTTTTCTGCTTGTTAGAACCTCCAAAAAGTTGCAGTTTACTTTTTTTTTTTTAAAGAAATTCAATACATAAATTTTTGCTCTATCACTTCAAAGCTCAGATTCATGTTTCTTTCTTCTCCTTTCAACATTAGGTTGATGTTCACATGCTTCTGTTCCTCAGCCAGCTGAAAGCCACCATCATTTCTTTTGCCTCTAATGTATCATCTGCAAGGCTCAAACATGGAAATTTGCTGAATTCTACCTAGAAAAATGTGATTATCTTCTTTATCCAGGCAGGTACATGGGAAAAACTCACAGAAGCTGCAGTCTCCCAGCAGCATAAGGAGGATGTTGCCTTTAGCTCTTTAAAGAAAATACTTTGTTTCAAAAGTATAATCAAAATTGAAACATCTGCAAATAAGTAAATACTCTAATTAATATGCATTTCAATCTCTGCATGCTGAGCTATCATAAACTTTCCACTTAAGGGAGTTTGCCCAGGCAAGTCTCAGGAAAGGGGAAATCAAAGCCTCTTCTCCAAACTGCCACCACTGCAACCCCCTCTCTCTGATTGAGCTATTTATGGGATAAAAACCTTCCTTTCCCACACCAGGCAAGACATTTTCTTTGAACTTGTTTGCAGCTTCTCATAAACTGAAGAAAATCCAATCCCTCATAAGTCTTTTCTGAGAAATAACAGCCATGAGAGAGATGGAGGTGACCAGGGTTAACAAACACACGGGTGAGGTAATAAAATAAATCAGGGGGAATGTTTTTGTCTCTATCAAAAGAGATCTGATCCTTCTGGAAAGGGACAACAGCTTTATTTGGAGCAGTCTGTCTCAGACAAAATTTATCCAGCAATGCTCAAAATCTCCTTCTTTCCAAACTTACTTTTGCAAGTAAAAAGGAGTGAAGATGATGCTGGGTCACAGTTTTAAAAGTCTAAATTGAGGGAAGTATTTCAATTTATGCTGCTTTTAAGATAAAACTGCAATATATAGTATAGGCTGCAATAGTAGTGTAAGCTGCACTCCTGATTGGCAGGAGTGTTCTGTCCAACTGGCACAGGTCTTGGGGGCAAAAATACAGATTGCTGTGATTTTGAGATCAGATATGGTTTTAGCAAAGAAAACCAGGCAGGAGGAGTCCTGGAGCAAGAGGGTTTCTGGGAGAAGAAAATGCCAAGCACATTTTTCCTAGATTGGAACTCGGGCATCCTGAACTGACACCAATCTCTGCTTCCCTGTGTGCAAAACAAGGATCCTAGAGGCATTTCCCAGAGATTCCTGTTCCCTGCTAAGAGGAGGGAAACCCACACAGTGTTCCACGCAGTGCTGTGAGCAAAGGACTCGACAGCACAGTGATCATGGCAGGATGATTCTATTGCATTACCTTAAAGAAAGCATTTTTACCAACATTCACCGTTCTTTGGATGGAAACTCTCGGACAACTTCAGTCCAGTGGATCTGGATCGCAGCTGAACCCTCTCCAAGGCTTGGTTTAAGCAGTGGACCATGCAGACAGGGAATGTCTTACCCCACTGTACTAAATCCCTCCTAGTTCTGGAATTAGCTGCAGCATTTGGACCTCAAGCCAGAGTGAGGAATTATGTATTTGCATGAAATCTTCATGCACCTAATTTTGCAGAAAATATTCTTCTTTTTGCCAGTGTTGCTGCAAAGTAAATACTGTGACCATATTGCAAATAATATCAGAGGCTTTAGATACTTCTTGTTACAGCTGTGAGATGACCCATTTTTAGAACTTTAAAGCTAAAACTGCTTGGCAAAGAGGCAGAAATGTGTGCAGAGATATCCTGCAGCAAAGAAACAGAGTGACCCTATTAAAAAATATCCCCAAACAGGAGGGAGCACAGGGTGGGAGACACCCCTGATGGCAGGGTGACACGTGGCCGTGGGTGGAGCAGCACAGGAATTACACCAACAGTTTTAAAGGGATCACCAAGGCGACACTCCCATCACCTTGCTGGAACAGACTGCCCAGGGAAGTGGTGGAATCTCTATCCCTGGAAGTTCAAAAACATGTAGATGTGGTACCTGGGGACATGGCTTAATGGTGGCCTTGGCAGTGCTGGGTTAATGGTTAGACTCCACAATCTTGGAATCATTAAGGCTGGAAAAGCCTGCTGTGATTCTGTTTTACCCAGTGCTTGGGTTTTCTTTTTGAACTCTGACAAAGTGCCTGCCCACTGTTGCACAGCGACATCACCCAGGTCACCCCAGTCCCTGACATGGCACTGACACACTTCTCCTTCCCCGCTGAGCAGTGGTAGAAGCTGAAATCCCAGGAGCTCCAAAAACTGATCATTTCTCCTGGATCACATCAAGGTCATTGGCCTTGCAGAAACACGAGGTTCCAGGGCCAAGGAGCTTCAAAAACACCACACTGTGACCAGAATTCCCTTGTGGATCTGTCCCACTTCTTTGAAACCAAGATCAAATTTCCACCGGTTTGCATCCATCGTGGCTCTGACCTGCAGGCTGTGAGTGACTGTCACTACAAACACACACAACACAAACAGTGCTACACCCTTCTCCACCCCGTCACCCTTTCAGTCCTCTTTTCTGTCCTCTCCAGCTCACCCAGCTCACCTCCAAGGAGGATTCTGCAGCCACAGTCAGTACTGCACAAGTAGGAAGGTGTTTTTAGGGGCACAGACAAAACATAATACTTGGCTTCTGTGATACCTATCAAAAGCAAAATGGCAAATGAGAACCCCCAGGGTCATTACAGACCTTTAGTATCTGCTTTGTAAGAAGCCTTCCCCAAAACTGCAAAGGGAAGAATAGTTGTGTGGGAAAAAAATTTATAAGGAGTTAAATCTGCTGCTAGCAGTGATCAGTATGTGCATCACAGGGCTGAAATGAAACAAATATTCCTACGCAGAATCCTCCACTTCAGCCCCTGGACTTTTTAATTCATTTTGTTGACCTGAACTCAGTGAAACCAATCTGTGTCACACCTGGCCAGGGACACGGACAGGGTGACAGTGACACCACCAACCAAACAGTGGTAGAAATTTTCTATGAATTAGGCTATTTCTTAGCTCTCTAGATCAAATTTTGTCATATTAGCAAAGAAACACACACATATATAAACACATATGTAAATATATACACATATATAAACATAGATATTTATGATGCCCAGTGAAGAACCATCAGTGGTGAAGAGCTGCACGAAGCCCACGTCCCACAGTGCCAGTTCTGAGCTCCCTTTTGGGGATTCTCTCTCTCATCTCTCCTTTGGATTCAGCTCACTGAGCTCTTCCTTCTGTGCACACTTAATCCATTAAGCCTCCCGTGAATACGTGCTTAGAGTCTAATGACTCTTCTTGATCTTGTCTCTCACTACTAAAGCTGAAAATTAATGAACAGGAACCTCTGCCACTGGTACAATGTGCTCGGTGTTCAGAGCTCATCCCAGCCCAGGAGCCACTGGCAGCTTCCTTGGACAACCCTCAGATGGAACTTGTCAGTGCCTTCCACCTGCACTGTGCAGAGTTAACACAAAATGGAACAACACAGACTGACTGATATGTTCCCCTTCTAAACACTGCAATTCCCTGTGAGGAAGCTGTGGATGAAGGGGCACGGATCCCTGCACACACACCTAACAAGCAATGCAGGAATGTTTTCCCTGCACAGCTTCAGGGCTCCACCTTGGCACCTGTGGGATTTGGGCCACATTCCCCCACTCCTCAGTACAGTAACAGGCTGGTTGGGGGGGGCACTGCTTTTCCCACCTATGAATTCAGCACCCTGTTTTATCTTCAGTCATTTTAAAGCCACTTCAAAAGGTGACAACACTTCTCGGGGAATACACAGCAGACAACCAGGAAAAAGTGACATTGCAGGGACCTCCTACTACACATATCATGGAATACCATTCCTCTGAAACACATTTTAGGAAGCTTTAAGCCTGGGTGATTCAATTGATCCTTCACATAAAGTGCAGCAGAAATGTTTCCACAACCACAAACTGCACGAGGAGTTGGTACCAACCTCTGCTCTGTGAGACCAGGGACAGCACCCAGGGAATGGCCTGGAGCTGTGTCAGGGCAGGGGCAGGTTGGATCTCAGGAAAAGGTTCTTCCCCCAGAGGGTGGTTGGGCACTGACCAGGCTCCCCAGGGCAGTGGGCACAGCCCCAAGGCTGCCAGAGCTCCAGGAGGGTTTGGACAACGCTCTCAGGGCCAGGGGGGGATTGTTGGGGTGTCTTTGCAGGGCCAGGAGATGGACTGATGATCTTTGTGGGTCCTTCCAACTCACAGCATTCAATGATTCTATAATTTAATTTTCCTCAACTGTCTTTTTTTTTTCCTTAAGCCAAACAGGAAGAAGGGGAAAAAATAATAAATCAATACCCAGCAGTCCTGCTGGTGCAATTGGCTCACTCACTTCTAAGGAGCAGCAGCGGGAAAAGCTGTACAGCAGAAAGTGCATTGAACTCCAATCAACTGTATCCCTTTTCCATTTGTCAAGGACAAGCTGATTATAAAGCTTGGCCCTTGATCTCATCTCCAGTCTTTAAAACCATGTAGGTATTTACAGCAGTAAGAGGAACCAGGACTGGGAGGCGCTTGGCTTCAGAGGAGGGAGCACAGTGTGATGAGGGGCTGTGCATCCAGCACAGCTCAGCTCCCTGCCCTTGGAACCTTGGGATTTAAACCATCAGGAGCAAGGAAACAGTTTAAAAAGCTTTGGTATTTGTGAAGACTGAGTGCAAGTTCTGCAGTTTGTATGCACCCATCATTTTTAAAAACTCCCTACAGCAGCATCTCCACCCACACTCATCCAGCCTGTAAGTGCTGGAAGCTCTTCAAGGAAGGGAATTCCAGGCACTAAATCAGACCAACTCATCTTTTATTCATATACCACGAATTTCTCCTTTCAAAGCAGCAAATACAGGTTGAAGTGACTGTTGTGTCCCTTCTCCCTGACCCTTCCTCACTCTGATAACAAGCAGGCTGCTGGCGCTGGCACTTCCCAGAAGGAGTGACTGTTAGCACATGGAAATGCAACTCACTCTTCCCACTGTCCCATCCAGTGAGCAGAGGAATTCACTGTGTTATTCCACATTTTGTTTTCACACAGCATGCAGTGAGAACATAACCCAAAGCCATTCCTGAAGGGACAGTGACAGCCCTGCCTAGGCCCACAGAAGGATTCCAGGGGTTTAACACCTCCCACTGCCTGGTTCTCTAAATAAATCAATGCCAGGACTTGGCCAAACCTTCAACTGTTGAAAATTTCCACACTATGAAAAAAACCACTTTGCAGTGTAAGCTTTGCCAGGATTTTAGAGCCATTTAAGAAAATGCATGAAAAAATTTCAAACCAAGTCATAATCCCATTTCAAAGATCACTTCGGGACAAAAATGGGTAAAATAATTTACCAAATGCCCAGAGTTTGGTTATTTAAGATGAAATAACTTTACAAGCATTTGATATATTTACAAATCACTGAATCACTGAATGGTTTGTGCTGGAAGGGACCTTAAAGATCACTTTGTTCCACCCCCTGCCATGGGCAGGGACACCCTCCACTGGCCCAGGTTGCTCCAAGCCCCGTCCAACCTGGCCTTGGACACTTCCAGGAATGGGGCATCTCCCTAAATTTCACATTTCCCCTCCCCACCCCCAAACTAACTCAAGGAATCCTACAGACATATTAATGGTTCACATTAAGCTTGTAACCATGTTTTGGCTGAATAACAGGACTGGTACATGAGGCTCACCTGGCATACAGAGCAAAGAACGGACAGAACAAGAAATGTCTTACAGAAGAAGGGGAAAAAATCATTGATGTAAATAGAACTTTGTCAGAAAAAAGTGCATCCAGCACCAGTGTAAGAACAGAGAAACTCCCACCTGAATCCTTCCAAGTAGAAATGTTTAGCAATGGACCAGGCTGAAACCAGACCATATCACAAGATCTTTCTTTCCCTCTCTTCCTGCTCTCACATCTTTGTCTCTGCCTGTGATGGAAAGAGGGAAAAAACCTTCCTCCAAGGATTTCAATGAACATTTCTTATCTCTTCAAGTGGTTCCTTAACATTTCTGTAAAACCCTCTGAAGGCAGCTTTACAAAAATCACTATTTTTTAACCTCCCCAAAATAATACTTGGTCTTAAATATGAAAAATCTAACTCTGAAACCTCTTAGTGAAGACTTATATTTAGTGAGCATTTGAGGATATCACCAGAGAAGGCTGTGCTTGGAGAAAAAACTCCTTAGTACCTACAGTGGAATAACCATAGGATGAAATACAACTATAAGATGGATTTTAACACAGCTACATACATGGATTTGATTTGTTTCTAAAATATGGGACTATTTTTTTAAACACTGAACCAGTTGTAAGTGCAACATTTTGAATTTTCTGAACTAGACAATTGGGCAAGTGCTGCCAAGAGGGTTCCCTAAATTCCCAGCTCAACTGGCTGGGGAAAAGACACCCAAGGCTGGAAGAAGAGGGAGGTGGACAGGGCTCCCCAAGCCCCCTCCAGGCATTGCTGCTCCACGGTGGAACAGCTACATCCCAGGGAAACCAGCCCAGGCTGTTCCCACTCTGGAAGACTAAACATTCCTCATGGGCTTTAATGAGGAAGCAGCTGGCCTTCCTCCCCCAGAAGCCAAGATGTTCCTATTTGGAGAGGACTGACATCAGAAAGCCAAGCTGTGAGGAGACAACTCCCGTCAGGAGCTTTTATCAGAGAGCAGCAGCACTGAGGGGGCTCGTGGCACAAGATCTTCCTGGGGGAACTGAAGGATCCAGGTGCTTTAGGTGTTCACCAGACACTTCTCTGCCAGTAAAGCAATTCAAACTTCAATGCATTCCCAGTACATATTCACCAGTGGAAAGTGCTAATGAGACACTTATAAAAAAGGAGCCTGGGAAAGGGGACACAGGTTTTGGGTCTGATCCAGGCAAAATGCAAGAGCTGCATCTTCCTCTTCCAGCAAAATGGAGTGGGGAGAGTTTAAAGTCTCCCTGAGCTGAGGCAGCAGTTTTTAAGGCTCAACTATCCCATGCCAGCAACACTCCCCCCGTGCCCAATCCAACCTCATCTCATCCTGACACAGGAAAGAAAACAGCTGGAAAAGCCCTAAAAGCACCAGTTACCCAGAGCTGCTGGTGCTGTGTCCTGGTGATACTCAGCCTGTCAGAACACCACTGAGGGAATTCCCTTTCCATCCTACAGCAATCCTGCACCCCTCATCCCAATTTCCCACAGTAACCCTCCTGTCAGGGAGCAGGATGCCAGGAATGCTCTTCCCTATATCCCTCGGCCTGGGAGAGGCAGCCCAGCAGGGAGGAAGCATTCCTTGGAAATAAGATTGCTTTATCTGTTCTGCTTTCCCACTGGTGGTTTATTTGTATCCCTGCATTGCAAATATTTGTTCCAGGCCCTTCCCCAAGGTTTTTCTCAGCAGCTTTTCATAAACAGTTCAGGCACCAGCAGGGTTCGCTTGTCCTTCAACATAAACCCTTATCACAGTCACTGAATCACTTCAAGTTGATACAGGGAGTCAGGGCTCTGATTTTCACATCGCATGCATTTTCCTTGCAGATCATCCTGGGAATACAGAAGTTCCTTGGAATCCCAGCCTTGCACACAGACAAGCTGGCAGAAGGTCCGAGGCACAGCTTTCCCCGGACCATGACTAATGTTAGCTATTAATACTACTCAGACAGGGCCTAAAAACATCCAGGCTTCCCACAGTATCAGAACATCTGACCAAGTGTCTCTGAGCTGGCAGCAATCTCAAAATCCCAGTCAGGCAGAGGAGCACCAAGCTGCTGTAATAAAACCCCTCAGGGTTTAGCACAGGGACCACATCCTGGTCCTGGGGCTCAGGAATTGCTTCCATGAAAGCAGGAGAACTAATTCAGCAAAGTCATTCAAGCCCAACACATACCTATTTAGATATAAATGGCAATGTGCATGCAAGTGCACAGAGCTGATCCCTACCAAGAGTGGCAAAATTGCAAATTAACACCATCTAATTTAATACAGTCGCTCCAGGGGCTCAATGAAACCACTCTCATTCACTCAGGAAAATACTCTGCCTTGTTCCAGGACCACTTCTCCGTGGGAATGCTTACACTTCACAGCACTACAGAACGCTGAATGCAGAGGGAGGAATGTTTTTAGCGCAGTGATAGACTATCTACAAACCCAGGCTCACAGTGCTCAGGTGGCTGTGAGAAAACACAAGATATGCCAGAGACAGGAGAAACACACAGTTTTTCTCAACAACACCTGGAACATTTCCCACCAGCAAAACTTGACCTCATCTTTTAAGTGTGTGTGAATACGTAACAAAAACATTCTTGGGAAAATTACACTGATTTTTAAAAATATTCTCTTTTTTAAATCCATACCTTAGAACGGCAAGAGAAAAAACGAAATATTAATTTTTTTCTTTATTTTGCCTTTAGAGGGGGATGGGAGAGAGGGAAATTCCTCCCAGCAACATTTCAGGTTACTGGAAAACTAATCCCTGTTCTAAGCAGCAGGTACTTGAGGCTGTGTGTTGCTGGACAAGAGCTACAGTTGCCCTGCAGAAAAATCCTCGGAGAGATGAAGCATCTCCAACATATTTGCTATCAGCCAAAAACAGAGTGAAAAATGATTTTCCTACTTTGCAGGAGTTTGGTATCTAAATGTTTTCCTTCATCCTAAAATCACCCTACTTGGTATTGAGGGTTTTGTGCACAGTGTGATCTAAAGCCATCAGAGTTTAGTCCGCTCTTTTTTCAACTTCAAAATTAATATTTCAATGTATTAAGTTTGGGCAATGGTGCCCAGAACTAAAGAACAGTAACAACACCAAAGGACTCCAGAGCTCCAACCCTGTGTAATCTTAAAAAACTCATTCCTAGTCCAGAGCTCCTTAAAACCTTCAGATTCTTCTACTTCAGAACCTCTGAGCTCGACTTACCAGCACTGAGCTCTGCAGCTCTGTTCTGGGAGGATGGAAGATTTATGACAGTGGGATTTATAACAATTAAGCTCCTCAATATCAGCCCATTTATTCACCATAAGAGAAATTTAGGAGCTGCTCAGCACCTGACAGCAGCAGCACAGAACAATTTAAGAGAATTAAAGACAATTTCTATATTTAATTAAGAATCATCCAGGCAGTTGAGAGCTGCACAATTGCAAATGATAAATAGTGACTTTTGTAGCTCATCTTCTGTGAGGAGCAACACGGCATCTTCAACGAGCAGGAACAGTTACATTTAACAAGGAGAGAGAAGTACGGGGGTTTTCATAATTTCTGCATTCAGTCCCAGGTGTTACCAATTTTATGTAGTTATGGAAATGTTATTTTTATGCATTAAGATTGAGCCACCGAGAAATGAAATGTTTTCTGTACAGGAGAACCAACAAAAGCCATGTCCTACTGAACCCTCCGCATGGCTTCACCCTGTCCACATATAAATACCACCAGAATAAAACCTTCACCTTGGTTGCTTTTACAAACCACTTATTTCAGTCACATCTTTTACATTCCTAGTGCACAACAGCCGCTTCCAGGGTTGTTGGGTTACTCTGCACAGCCAAATTCCACACTTTCCCTGTGGCTGGATGTGAGACTGGGAAATAATTTGGTTGCAAAGTCTCACTCTTGCTGGAGTTCTGAAGCCCATTAAAGCTGCATGTCAGGGTGGGAGAACATGTTCTCCCAAGAATTACTTGAAGCTTAGAACAGTTTCCATGTTATACTATTAAACTCTGTATTGTAATAAAGGTCAAGCCTCACTCTAATGCCACAAGCATTTGGAAATGTCCACATAGTGCCTCATACACAGCAGGTCACTTGTTAACACCCCAGCACCACTTAGCCCTGTGCTAACAAGAACAGCCTGAAGCCTGACTATGTTGGAAAAAGCTTTTTAAGGGTCTGGACATGAAAGATCTCAGGATGCAGTGGTTCATTTAAGAAACAAAATTGCACTGGTACCACCATTCAACATCACCGAGTTAATTTGCTGGGGAATTTTTTTCTTCCTGCTGTAGAAACACAGACCATTTTTCCTTCTAACATGGCTAAATGTAAGAATTAGTGCTGCAGCAGCTGAAATAGTAAGGCATAAATACAGACTGTTTTCCTTAAATATGTACTTAGGTTGTTTTCTAGACAATTGAACTTCTCAGAGGAAAGTATCAGCTGAAGAGAGCAAATATTTGAATGGCGTTTAGTGTGAAAAACGATGACTAACAGAACACAATGGTGTAATTTCCAGAGCTGTACTTTATAATCATCATTTTGAGCAGAGCAGGGAACAGAGCTACAAGCCCCGGGGTTACAAACCCAGCAGTTGCTGCAATCAGCTCCTGTTTCTTTACAGAAATTCCGTAGCCTCGTATAGCTGACAAATTTTTAATTCATTCTGCCTGTTTGAAAAAAATACAAATTTCTTTCAGTACTTCTATTGCAGGATCTCCAGCCATGAGTGCAACACTGACGAAGTGGGGAGGCCCTGGCACAGGTTGCCCAGAGAAGCTGTGGCTGCCCCATCCCTGGAAGTGTCCAAGGCCAGGTTGGAGCAACGTGGGCTAGTGGAAGGTGTCCCTGCCCATGGCAGGGGGTGGCACTGGATGGGCTTTAATGCCCATTCCAACCCAAACCAGCCGTCCAGCTCCTAGTCCCTGCACCTCTATCCTGCTTTTATGTCTGTTCAGCCTGGAGGAGAATGGGTTTAGCACAGTCCACGTGGGAGATGATCCATATTACTGGTCACCTCTACTCCCAGATCTCAGTCCAGTGTCAGAACATGCTGCCACGGACCTGCAGCTGTAGACCTGCAGCCACCACCCCATGGCTTTCACTTGGGGAATGCTGCCTTTGGTGCTACCACAGCAACCAGCCACCAACCTCACTGGGCAAATCCCAGGGAAATTCCAAACATGACATAAGACCTATAACGAGAGATTTGGCATCTTCAGAAATAGGTGAGACAGCCCTGAGAAGGATGGAGAACACCCATGAGAGCTTTGGCTGCAAAGGACAGAGCAGCACGTGAGGAGAGGTCCTGCCCTGCCCTTCCATCCACGACAGCAGGTCTGGGCTCCCGGGGCTGCAGGGAAGCCTGGCTCACACCCTCTGGGATGTCTCTGCCTCAGATGCAAGGCTGCTGGAGTTCTGCTGATGGAGTGATGCCAAGGGATGTAATGCAAATGGCTGAGAGCACTTGGTGTGTTCAGCTGGAGCAGAGGAGACTGAGGGGAGAGCTCATTGCAGTTCCAACTGCCTGGGCAGGGGCAGAGGAGGGGCAGGACTGAGCTCTGCTCTGGGGGGACCAGGGACAGCACCCAGGGAATGGCCTGGAGCTGTGTCAGGGCAGGGTCAGGTTGGATCTCAGGGAAAGGTCCTTCCCCCAGAGGGTGGTTGGGCACTGACCAGGCTCCCCAGGGCAGTGGGCACAGCCCCAAGGCTGCCAGAGCTCCAGGAGGGTTTGGGTGATCCTCTGGGGCACAGGGTGGGACTCCTGGGGCTGGGCCTGTGCAGGGCTGAGGGTTGGACTGGATGATCCTTGGGGGACCCTTCCAACTCAGCATGTTCTGGGATTCTGTGATGCCACCCTGAGGCTCTGGCCCTCCCAGAGGTGCACTGAGGTGTAACAGCTCAAGTCCTGCAGCTTTGGGCACTGCCAGGATCGAGGAGACACAACAAGGGAACTGTAAAGCTGCAGCTTCATTCCCACTTCTCAGGGGTCTTTATGAAGGTCCTGTCCAAGAGCATCCACCCCACGGCCATGGGAACTGAGTGTCCAGCCCTGAGTCTGGTGTCAGTCTGCACATCCAATTAATTGGGCACATCCAACTTTAATGCCCTGACGGAAGCGTGAGAGTGGAACAGAAGTGGGAGCGATTTGTGCCTAGCTGCAAACTGCAATAACAGCCTTTACAACTTCCCTTCCATCCTCACTGGGTGAAAAATCCCTCACACTCAGGCAGGCAGCAGACTGCTCATGCATAATTTAAGAGCCTCATCTACTTTCCACGAAGTCAATGAAAAATCTCCTGCAAAGCTTAATGTCAACTGAACTGTGCCACAGGGACCACAGTGCTCCTGCTTGGTGCTGTGCACAAGAGGAACTCTGCAAAGTGAGCTGAGCTACCTGTTTCCCCTGCGATTTGCTCTTCACTCAAATAAATAAAATATAAATTTAAAGCAAAAGCAGCAAAACAAATGTAAACTAAATCATTCTACAGAGTAAACAGGAAAACTACTTCAAAGCACACAAAGTTTTGTGTTTTAGGTCACTGAAGTGCTTTTCACAACATAGCAGGACTTTTGGAGGGAGCAGGGTGTTGTGGCAGGGCAGGGGAGGGATGCTCAGTGCAGGGATGCTGTTGGCACAGGACTGAGCTTCTCCAGCGAATCTGGCAAAAAGATGCTTCTGCCACTCAGATCACACCAAACACAGCCTCAGCCAGCAGGCTTTTGTTGCATTTTCTGATTAAAAAAAACCCCACAAAACAAACCCACCAACAAAACAAAAAAACCACATGAAAACGCAAAACAAAATCAGAATCTTTTTTTGTCCCAGTTCCAGTATTCATTTTAAGGGGGGGAGGAGGAGGAAGGGGAGCAGAAGCATTTCTCTGCACATATTTGAAGCACCTGCCATACTATGCAGTCAGGGCTCTTTTGTGGGATGCTAAGAACCCAAATAGTTAAAACCTAATCAGGTAAAAACACTAGAAAATTGAGAGCAAGGCATGAACTGTCTTCATGAAGCTTAAAATGTTGTGCTGTCATGCACAGAGTATTTAGGTTTTAAAATCCAAAAGAGGCAGGAGGTTATGATAGAACCAATTTCAATAAAAAGCAGAAATAGGTCTCGGTCAGGGCTTACTCCAGCTTGACCCTGGCCCAGAGGACAGTCCCAGTTCCCAGCAGCTGAGCCCAGCAGCAGATCTTGGGTGAATCAGCTGGAAGATTCTGTATCGGAAAGTTCCCAGTTTTGTGGCTATAAGGGATAAATAAGGAATTTTCCTGAACCCAGCAAAACTTAGGGCATGAAGATTTCTAGTTCAGCTTTTCTTTTTGTCCATGGATCTGAATCAGAAATTCCTTTGTGTTTCCACCTCTGTGCTCTCTCCTGCCATCACAAACATGTTACAAAAATCAAATAATGTTTTTTAAACATCTTAGTCTGCAGTTCACAGAATCACAGGATGCTCTGGGTTGGAAGTTGAAACTCATCCAGTGACACTCCCTGCCATGGACAGGGACACCTTCCACTAGCTCAGGTTGCTCCAAGCCCTGTCCAACCTGGCTTGGACACTTCCAGGGATGAGGAAGTTAATTTTAAGTTTGAGCTCCCTTTTGTTTTAAGCCACTGCAGGATCCTTTCAAGTGGCTATCCTCTGCCAAGCAGGATTTTGCCTTCCCACTGCACTGCCCAGGCACCACCCAGTGCTGCCCCTGCACTCTCAGATCCACAGCCTGAACATGAACCTTTGCCAGGATTCAGCCAGTTTGACAGACCAGGCTCCCTGCAGAGCAGACAGCTTTGAGAACATATTTTTAGTGGCTCAAAAAGGAGACCTAAGCCAATTCTCCTTGCTGGGACACACCAGCCCTGTTTCACTGGCAAGGACTCCTCTGCCTTGCTTTTAACAACCACTGTTGTGTAGGAACTGCTGCAAAGAGGACTATCTCAGATACACCTGTGGAGTAATCTCACTGTAAGTCCATACCTGCTTGGACAAAGCAGCCCTAAGAGCCCTCAAATATTTCAATACCATCTTGGATTTGGGTCTTTCAGGAGCCTAAGGAAATCAAATTCTTCAGGAACACTTCAGCTCTGAAGCAGGAGGAGACGCTTGGCCTAATTCCACTTTTCTATCATTCCATCCCACATCTCATTTGCACAAGCTCTCGGCAGGGCTTGAAAAATTCCATGCAAAAAAAAAGATATGCAGTATTTCACAGATTAATTTGTGTATTAAAGTGGAAGACTAAACCCTTTTTGCCTCATGGCATTTACAGGCTTGACTGAAAGCGAGTGAAGTCTATACCGTGCTATCAATTAACGACGTTAAAACGAGCAACAAGTTTTTCCCACCATCTCTCAGCATTTGCATAAAGTATTTCAGCTTCACAAATCCAACTGCAGGCAGAGATACCTCATCTAGCTCACTTTTATGATGATACAGTGTTTTTGAAGATAAATGAATTTCAAGTCCATCGGTGTTTCGAGGCTCTTCCACAGCACATTAAAACAAGTGAACTATCCATCAGCCTCACATCTCTGCACCCTCCAAAGGATTCCTCAAGGGAGCAGCTTCCTCCTTGGAGGAGATACCATATCACAGCCAGGATTGTCAGGTGATGACATCTGAAACAGTTAAAGCAGCTCTTTCAAACCCTGTGAGCTGCTCTGTGCTGGAAAGGAGCCCAACAAATGCTCTCTGGCCACCTCTGCCAGGATTTTGGGCAAAACCTGCAGCCCCATTTGTGTGCAGAGTGTCTACGTGAAAAGTCAGCAGGAAATACTTCATATTCTGCTGTAAATTCATAACAAAATCACTGCACACCTCTGAATACCTCTGTAAAAACCAGGAGGCACAGCAGAGCTGTGCCAGAAATTCACACTCGTATTATGCTTTAGCCAAGGGGTTGTTCCCTAGGATTTGATACATCAGTCTGCTAATTTATGTGCATGTTTACATATCACATCCCTTTCTCCTGCTTTATGTAGCCCGGGAAGGGCTTAAGACCTGCCCTCACCCGGGATTAACCAAGATTTTAATTTCCCTCCTTGTTCCTCTGTCATCTGAGGACAGGGAACCAAGTGCCACCAGTTTCTTTGTAAGCACCAGGCAACTCTTCTTTTGCTCCCCACCACCAGCCCCTCAGCTTGAATCTCTGCTCCTTCCACCTCTAGAGTCTCTTCTTAGGAGGAAAATCAATTCACAAGTGGTTTCTGAGGCAACTGGGGACAGACAAAGAGGTTTTTTGCATCAGGACTCCTTCCTCATTTTCAGATGCACTTCTTCTCCTGCTCCCAGAATTAGTGATGCAAAGTCCATACATCAGTAAAACCCCACTCACTGGATGCTTAGATATTTAAGCTGAGCCTAGCAAATTGGCACGTGGAAGCATTTCCTCCACACACACTGCTCCAACATCAGTCACAGATCAGAGGGATCCACAACACACAAACACTTTACGGCTCATCTCAGAGACACCAAATCTTCCCTGGAAGACCGAGCTCCCCATGGGCTCAGAAAGGGTTGTCCAAGTGCCCTCTGTCAGGCTGGTTTGGTTTTATTGGTTATTTTGGGGTGGAGGGGTTATGGTATTTCTTTTTGTCAGTTAGGTTTTTGGTGGTTTGGATTTTGTTTGTGTGGGGGTTTTTTTTGACTTGCAGGATTTATCAAGGAATGACTGCAACCCAGGACCAGGAGCAGTCCCTCAGAAATAATGAACTTAAAATCCCAGGTACAAAGAACCAGAACAAAATAATGTATTTGTTGTTTTGCAGCACTGAGGGACACAGGCCATCTGGTTTGTTTGCCTGTAGCCAACCACCGTCCCACTAAACCTCAACAAAACTAAATGGGAACATCATTCCTAAAAGCTATCTTCCCTTCCCTTCTTTGTTCTTTACTCTTTCCACTCTTTCTCCTGCCTTATCTCCATCACATTGGGCTTTTTCTTGCCCCCAACACCCTCCTGAGAGCTCAGCTCTCCAGGACCCCCGTGGCTACACTTGGAATTTTAGCCTCCAAATGCATTTACTGTTCACTCTAAACACAGTCCTTTCCCAAAACACAGGCAGCTGCTAAGGACCACCTGAACTCACCTAAATGTGTAAAAACCAGAAAACAAACACCCTCACTAAGGGCAAGATTGATTTTCTTGTATTTCCTGGAAGGAAAGGGAATTTCAGCAGACAGCAGTCTCTGACTGTAGCTGGAAATTGCATCCACACCAGAAAGACAATTACTTTTAAGGTTATTTCTTAAATATATTGAAGGTGTCGGCCACATTTTGTACTGTTACACTACGGAAGGATTCCTGCAAACCATGTCAGAAGCATTTACACTGGAGATCAGTATTTATTACTTAAAATATGATTTAAAACAAAAGCTGCGCAGAAGATGGAAAGGTTATTGAAGACATTTGACTCCTGAGTATTAGTTTTCTTACACAATTTCTGGCATACTTTCATTTTCTTAATCTAATTTATTGAAACTACAGGAAACACATTTCAGACAATGGCTTTTCCTGTGGAATTACAGCTGTTCCTTCACTTCAAAAATAGGATCTCCAGATATGATTTAAAACATTACTAATGGCACTATTTTATTAATAATGAAACCAGTACATCAAGACGTTAATTTTTCATTCTGCTATTTACTAGCTGTCCCACTATTGGCTTTTATTCTATTTTCTACATAAATATTTCTACATTTCATGCACAATGCTCAGCTTCAGTGTCATGAACATGATTTCTCGGAAAGAAAAACAGAATAAACGGTGCTCCAAAAAAAAAAATCTTAAAGCAAAAAATAACCTGAGACAGATTAGGAAAATCAGGACATCACCCCAAGAACATTTCCCACCTCTCCTGGCTATTCAGTCCACTTTGCAGCAAATGGGACAAAGCAGTGGGTAAGGCAGGTGGAGCACTTGTACAAAACCACATTTAACATATTTCAGCACCGCTCTTGGTGCCTTCCTCCACTTATTCAGCATCTCAAAGCAGGAAATGCTCTGTTCTGATGGGTTTACACTGCACTTTGTGGAGCAGCAGAGCAGTGTTTTTACAAGCAGGAGCTTGCACAGCTGTTCCACTGATGTAGGGACTTTACCAAGCAGGAATAAATCCAATTCCCCTCCCAAAGCCAGGTCTGACAGGACAGCAACCAGCCCTGACTCCACACCAAGATCTTGGGGATTGTGAGATGAGAACTAATTACCACAAACAAGTCCTTCGTAACTAAAACCATTATTACCCACTCACCCTGGAGAGCTGGGATTTAACAAGCTGGGATTTAATGAGCAGCATAAGCACATCCCCACACACCCCCATGTCCCCACGTGTCCCCTGAGCCGTCTCCCACAACAGTCCAGAGCCACCTCCCTGTGTCCACACCCATCCCCAGGGCCACTTCCCCATGGCCCCATGTCCTCCCAGGGCCACCACCCACGTCCTCGTGCGCCCCAGGGTGTCCCCACAGGTCCCCAGGGCCACCCCTGTGTCTGCTTGTCCCCTCAGGGTCACCCCCATGTGTCTCTGAGCGCCCCCAGAGCCACAACCTCCCTCCTCGTGTGCCCCCAGGCCCCCTCCCCATGTCGCCTGTGTCCCCTGACTGGGCACAGCTGTCCACCAGCGCTCCCAGTGTCCCCTCCCTGTGTCCCCCTCCCTGTGTCCCCTCCAAATTCCCTTTTCCATACAAAAGGAAATGTACTCTGGGACACCTCAACCCTGGGAGCTGCTTCCAGGACCAACCTCCACCCCGGTCCTGGTAGTGCACACATTTAGGCAGGTTCTCCCAAACCAACCCCAGCGAGGTCTGCAAACAAGGATTCCACAACAAGGATTTCTCACTCATTAAAAACCTCTTCATTAAAAATCCTTTACAAAGATTTCAAACACATCTCTGTGCCCTGAGAAACCTGGTCTAGTGGCAGGTGTCCCTGCCCATGGCAGAGGGGTTGGAATGAGATGAATTTTAAGGTGCCTTCCAACCCAAACCATTTTGGGATTCTACGATTCAGAAAATAGTTCCCCAGCAAGCAATGTTTATTTTATGATTTCTGAATATAAGTGGCTAATATTCATTCTAAATCTCCAATATCTCATGATTCCCAGCTTCCAAGTGTGTTGTTATTAATCAGCAACTGCCACAAAAAGCAGGAGAAACAGGGACAGACCCAGTGTTTGGATAACCCCCTTTCCATGGCACAGGGGGCCAGGGTTGTTCCATTATTCATCAGAAGGTGCTGACAGAACACGGGGTGTGTTATTTGATCAAGCAGGAAGCTTCTAAAAATACTTTCAGTTCTATTTATTAGGAACTTGTTTCTATTTTTTCCTTTGCATGGCAAGCTGCAACACAAGCCAGCAGCCATAAATATGCCAACAGATAAGAAAAAGCTGAGAGCAATCATATTTCATTCATTTATGTTGCAGAAATCCCACAAACTTCAATAGGGAAAAAACCTCTTTATTCAAACAACATATCCCCTAGGGAAAGAATAATGTGAAATTCCCTGCCCATAAAACTTTCTGACATTCTCCTTTGCCGTGGTTTCTCACACCTTGGAAGGCTCATCCCCAGCAAAAGAAGATAACCAACACAGGAATTACAGAATATAGAAGTCTATAGAATATAGAATCAGAGAATAACATGGGAAGGACCCACAAATACCATCAAATCCAACTCCTGGCCCTGCACAGGACACCCCGGGAACCCCACCATTAGTTAGGACATTGATTCAGCATCAGGATAAACTCTTAAAGCCACGACTGCCTCTCAGTAGATCAATACAGGCACTTGATAACCTGGGAGGAGCCTCTTTTGAAGCAGCATTTGGAAAATGTGAACTGGCAAGCTGAAAGGGACTGCATTAATCTTTGGAGGTATTTTAATATAATTAGGAGTCTAAAGAGCTGCCATTATATGTATTGTGACAGCACTTTGGATGCCAGTCAGTGACCAGGCACCGAAGGCACACAAGACAAATTGCTCCCTCAGCAAAGGTGACACTGAAGGAATGGGAAAGTGATAGACAAGTGGCACATCCAGCATTAAGACCAGAGGGAAATTAGGCACTGAAAGGAAAGATCTGCTCTCTTCCAGCAGCTCTTACCTCTCAGACAGGTTTCTGAAATCCTCAAAGCAATATTAACACATTAACTTAAGCCCAGTCTGAGAAGAATGAGTGCTTGCATTGTACTCCAGCTTATTTCTCAGAATAAATAAAAATCCCAGCACAATAGTCCTGATAAATCATCCTGCTGTACCTCCAAAGCACTGCTGCTTCCCAAGAAACTACCCAAGGTACCTACAGTCACTCACACACACCCAGGGAGAAGTCACAGGCAGCAGCCAGGATGGTTCTAACACTAAGAGTCTTAAATAGCGAGGCATAACTAAACCTGACCAACAAAGCTGTGTCCCAGGAACAAGCTGGGCTCCTGCCCCACTGCAGGTGCAGGGGTATTTTTGGGTCCTTTTGGTAACAAACCATCAGGAAAATCAGAGACCATTTCAAACTCCGAGAGAACCAGTCACAGCACATTTTCAGGCTGTCCACCCAGATCACATCCACAACTAATCACAGGAACAGGCTCAGACCCCCTCAGCTTCCAGCAAGGGGGGCTTGAAGAGCCATTTTATAAAATGCTATTACAATTCTGTAACAAATAGACATTACATAATGACATAGTTAGTGTATACATGCTAAGTATATTTAACCCAGCTAACCCTGTAGAGTCCCAGGTATTTATATGATGATCCAAGGGTTTGTTTTTGTAGGTCCCTAAGAAAATCTCTTCAACTGCCTTCATTTTTAATGGCATATCTCTCTTGTTTGCAGACACCCAGAGCAGCAATGGCCATCTGAGCCTTCACAGACACTTGGAAGATGCTTAATTTTTACTTCTAATGAGAAATAAGGAAAAGGAAGAACACAAAGAATAAGGTACTTCAAAGAAATGAATTCTGGTTTATTTTTTAGCCAGTTCCTGAAGTTGTTCTAAGCCAGTTTAAGCCACATGAAGAAGTGTCAATGAATGAATTTTTGCTGCTTGGGGCTTTTTTAAGAGTGAAGAATACCCATTATGAACCTATAAAAAGCAGCAATAGCAAACTGTGCTGTGTTTATCTCGTCACTTGACATATCAAAATGCCCACTTAGTGTCAGCATAACAGATAAAAGTGTCTACAAAAGCAGAATTTTTCTCTGTGGTTGGAATACTTGCCCTTATTTCAATGACAAGTCTCACTAATAGAAGAGACCCTTAATTGTGAGCTCTTCTTCAGTATTTATTATTCAGTATTCACACTGCAGAGCATCAGTCACGTAATGAGAGGAAAGGTGAGAAGTGAATGTGATTTAAGTGCAGTTTAGTAAATATTTGGCAACAAACTGGTTTTATTAGGGAGCAGGGTTGCTGGATGCACTAAACATCATCAATTCACACCGCAGTTCCTCCCAGACTCTTTGGTCAGGACTGTGGAGGGACACACTTCAGGAAGGAATTCCTAACGAGCAACCGCATTCCAGCTTTCACATCACATCTGCTTTCACTGACCTTACACAGGAGATGATTTATTAATTAGAAAGATATTGAAATGCACTAAGCCTTCTCTTATCTCAAGGTGTCTGTCGTTGTTTTGTACAGAAAATGGCACTTAGGAAGCTGTTTGAAGTCGCTGACACTTTAATTACTGTTTGCAATTAACTGGCTCCCAGGCAACTTCTGTGGGAGAGGCTCAACGAAGGGGCTGCGGCTCAGCTGGTACCTCGTGAGGCCACAGCTCTCCCTAAACCACTGAAGGTTGAGTCCTGCTTTCCCTCTCCCTTCCCTTGGTTATCTCCAACACCTTCTGTCCTGAGCTGACCCCGGAGCTGCTCCACGAAGTCTTTGTGTTTTCAGCAATCCCAGTTAAAAATTCCTAGTTAAGATTTAGCACACTTAGTTTAAACTAGCTCACAAAACCTTTGAAACACAGACTGGTTTGGGTTGGAGGGGATCTTCAAGATCATCTCATTCCTTCCCCCCTGCCATGGGCAGGGACACCTCCCACTAACCCACGTTGCTCCAACCTGGCCTTGGACACTTCCAGGGCTGGGGCAGCCACAGCTTCTCTGGGCAACCTGTGCCAGGGCCTCCCCACCCTCCCAGGGAGGAATTTCCTCCCAGTATCTCACCTAAATCTCTCCCCTTTTAGCTTCAAGCCATCCTCCTTGTCCTAAACTTATTCTGTGGTACTCAGTGTGATGGAGTTGATGTGGAAGTTACTTGTTTATCTGGCTGGCCCAGAGCTATTAATGCCAAGTTTATAAATTCCTGTAAATTTGACTTTTTTCTAAACACTTTTCCATCTTCCACCATGGACACCCTGTACTATTTCATGCTCTACTTATTCCTATAAGTACAGGCATCTTTCATTATTATAGGTATCGAGGTAATAGAATGTTGATATCCTGTGCTATCTTCTTTCCAAATATTAGTCCAGTAAAATACCTTTCCTGGATACATAATTTTAAAATTGTATTCATTTAGTGTGAGCCCCCCCACCCCTAAAAAAAAAGTTTTCACCTTTTTTTCCTAATTCAAATTATTTGTGCCAGGGCCTCCTCAGCTTTTCTGCTTACTATGACCTTCATTTAATCACTTGGTTAAATAATTGATCAATCAAGTCTCAGAATCATGGATGTTCTCCAGAACAGGACCCTACAACAGGATAGTACCAGTATTCCATGGGAGAAGAAATCTTCAAGTGATTTATTAATAGCTTTTTGGATTCACCTCTGAGTTCAGGGACAGAGAAAAAATAAATTACACAGAATATGGGAATTCTTGCCCTGTTGTTGTTCTGGTGGAGGTGTGGAACAGGTTGTGTCCCTGCCCTTCACACTGCCCTGCCACCTTTCCCCACACCCTCACACCCACCAAAGCCCAAAGGACATGGAAAAATGTTTTCAGATTATAGGCAATTCTGGGGCTTTGAAGCAATTACACTTGGGAGGGGGAGAGAGGGAGGGCTCCAAACACCTACTGCTTCAAGATCACCGTCCTAAAAACCCCCTCCTATCTCTTCGAGATACTCTGGCTTTGATGGCAAGAGATTATCCCAACTACAGCACTAAAGATTATTTTCTAATTAAAAAAACCCACAAACCAACACCCAAAGAACAGCTCAGAGCCCCCCTGTGCCCTCACAGCCCTGTGCCCTCACACAGCCACACAAACATCTCCCGGGGGAGAGGGTCCTCCCCCGACACGGCGCTCTCACCTCCAAGACCAAAGGAGACCCAATAACTGGGATCTCCAGTTTTGGAGGCTGTCACTGGTTATATTACTGCTTTTTTACCTTTCCAGTTGTCTCACCTCAAGGTGGTACAAGCCAGTTTTAATCCAGACCTACCAATGTGAAACACCCTATAACACCAAGCAGATAATTCCAACTCCAATACTGGTCCCCCAAGTTCTTCCCTAAGCTTTTTGCAGCAATAAAGACACAGGATATTAATTTGTTGGGGTTTTTGTCCCCTTTCTATTTCTACAGCTATTAGAATTAATATTTTCTCTTTGAGGAAAGAAGATGTTAAAAGGATTGAGTGTTCAGCTGTATCTTCCTATAAGTTGGTTCTCTTCAATAGAGCATTTTTGAGTGTTTGACTTGTGGTTACTCTCAGTTCTGTTTCCTCTGACTCACAACAAGCCCATTTACAAGTGCAAGACAAAGTGAACAAAGTCCAACAGAAAAGTTTTTAATAGAAATTAATGAATAAAGTGGTGCCAACACCATGTTAAAGAAATACTCTAAACCTGGAAACCAAAATATATCTTTCCCTTATTAAAAAGCTTAACCATTCAAACCCTCCTGCTTTTATTTCCTGGTGTTCCAAAAAGCAAATCCACATCACACCATCTTTCAACACACCAGTTGTCACCTGGATTTTCCCCACCAGTTCATGTAAGAGTCACTTAAGTGCACATGAAGTTTTAATGCGGGGAGGTGCTGTGTGTGCTCCCCCTGCTGCAGGGCAGCTGAAGGGGAATAGCTGCAGCTCCCCTTTTTAAGCTAAGATCTCAACTTCTCTCCCAGAAAATGAACATAAATGACAAAATAAACATCTCTTTCTAATGAGAACCATTTATAGCTGTATGGGATCCATGAGGCTTGGACAGATGCTTGTCTTTGTCCTTCATCATTTGCTACTTCAAGGCTCCAGGAAAAAAGAAAGATGCTCCAGCCAGAGATCCCACATCACTTGGAGAATTTAGAGAAGGAAGAATGAGTGCTGACTGCCTATTTGCTTAGTTCTTAAATTAAGAGGAAATTCCCTGCTCATCTGTGCTGTGAGGAGAAAGCAGGACAAAACCAGAGCACAGGGTTTAGGTGGCAGGAGAGAGAAATTAGAACTCTTCTTTTGCAGGTCTGGTTAAGGCACTTATTTTCTCCTTGCATCCTGTTACTCACTAACCCTGCTCACTTGTAACTGGCACTGAGAACAGACGAGCTGCAGGAATCACAGTGTCCTTTCTGGATAAAGAACCAGTAATTAATTTGCATTAAAGTCTTGCTGGACCTTTCCATCCTGCTCCTATTGTTAATTATCCATTGCCTAATAGCTCCTTATACACTTTCAGGGAGTAGATATAAAATTTGCCACTGGCTAAGTGGAAAAAAAATAAAAGAAAATATTAGAAATAATCAGCTTCTATGATTCTCATCTGATCCTAACCCTTTAGTATTGCCCTATTTTGGCTAAGAAGCAGCAGTAGGCTCTTTGGCCTCCGAATTGTAATTAAAAAGCTCATTACTGAACCCTATTAAAGAGCTTCATAAAAGCCTCAAAAGGGAATGACTGAGGTCAGGCACAAATGGTGAAAGATGGACGGTGCTGGGGAGGATTAAAAGGCCACCTACCACTGGTATTTGTGGGGTAGATGTGGAAACACTTCCCTATTTCTTTTTGTAATTGAGGAAGCTGATCCCACTCAGCATTAATGGAGTTTGGGGTTTCATTTCATGTTTTACTTTCAATGGTGTAATGTAATGTAATTAGCTTTTACTACAAGATTAATTCAAATAAAAAAGAAAGAAAAATATGTGAAGTCCCTTTGCTCTTTTTGCCTGCACAGTTCCTCCAACATAAACACATAAATATGTCAGCATCTGCTCTGGAGCTGAGGCAGGAAATTAAAAGAATATTCTTTTCAGTGTGATTAAGAGACATGGAGTAATATTTATTTAAATGCCTTAAGAATTCTCAAAAACTTCTTGGAGTACTTTAAATACTGAAGTCATGACAAATATTTAACATGGTCATAGAGCATGACTGCTTCTTACAGAGGTGTTTCAATCTGCACACACATATACAAACATACACAAATTCAGATGATGTTTTCTTCAGTTTAAAACCTGAATGTTTAACACTCAGATTGACACAGTATGTTTTGTTGTCTCAGAAGACCTACAGTATTGGAATGTAGTTCCACAAGGCCAGAGGAAGGGTTTTACCTTCAAAGAGTAGAAACCATATATTCTACAGTGGAAAAATTAATGTTATTGTGATTTATTTATGATTTTTTAGGAAAACTCCTAGTTATTATCAAGTGTTTTGTAGGAGAGAAGGAGCACAAAAGCCATGATCATGCAAATCTCTCAAAATAATGAGGCAGGTGTAGATCCTGAGCGCACTCAGCCTGGTTTGTGCTATCCAACAGCACTGCTCTCCTCTTACAGACTCCTGAAAATGTGTCTTGGTTGTTTCTCCCCAAGGCTGCAGGAGAGAGGAACAGATTTCCATGGCACACACATCCCATCAGTGCTGGTTGGGCACTGCAAGGATCAGATCCCAGGCAGGCAGACACATCCAACCACCCTGAAGCACCGGGAGATGACTCAGCTGCTGAAGGCTGGAAAGAACCATCTCCCACATGCTCAGTGTTTAGAGAGTGGAGTGACATAAAATAAGGGTGTTCTACAGCAAGGGCAAAGCAGAGACAGAGCAGCTCCGACCAGGATGGGGCTGAGATACACCCAGGGCACCCAGCTGTCACACCACGCACTGAGGGAAGAGCAGACCCCTGCAGACCCCTCTGTCATCACCACAGGGCATGGGGACAGCAAGCACTGCAGGGACAGAGAGACCTCAGGGATCACTCCTACTCTGAGAAAATCTTCCAGTCACAATCTGGGCACCGTGGGAGATGCCAGAGGCTTTAGTAATAACTCAGTGGCAGATCAGGAAGCAGGACACCACCTTTGTCATCCCTGAAACGATCCCTCTGCTTTTTCATTTCTACAATCTAATCCAGAAAAGTTTCTGGGCTCTGGAATTACAGCATCAGCATAACCCCTTCAGATCCTCTCATTCCAATTAGTTCATGAGCACGTCCAAGAAGAATTCCTCCAGCTCCACAGAACAAGAATCCTAGAATGGTTTGGGCTGGAAGGGACTTCAAGATCATCTCATTTCGCCCTCTGCCATGGGCAGGGACACCTTCCACTAGCCCACGTTGCTCCAAGCCCCATCCAACCTGGCCTTGGACACTTCCAGGGATGGGGCAGCCACAGCTTCTCCGGGCAACCTGTGCCAGGGCCTCACCACCCTCACAGGGAAGAATTCCTTCCTAAAATCTAATCTAAACCTGCTCTCTCTCAGTTATTACTATCAGGAAGCAATTTAGACAGGTAGTGAAGCCAGAAATTACTGAATCAGTCCCTTAGCCTTGAAATTTGAAAGTCTGATTCAATAAAAAAAAGATTTCTGCAGAGTATTCCTTGTTTTTCCAAACAGAATGCAAGAGTAATAGAAAAAGTTGGCAACTGGTTCATGGATGACTCAGTTATATTCATGACCTCCATCAATCAACTTCAAGCATCCTTGGTTTGTTCAGCCTCCTCAGATTCTTTTCTCATTAAAATAGTTAAGCAGCCACAACCAAAGACCGACTGTTGGCTCCCAACTGTTGGTTTATTCAGCAGCCCTGCTTCTGGTTGCAATAATTTTCTTCCACGTGCACAGATCCCTACACTGAGCCTTGGAGAACAATATTGCTCCTTCCTGAGGGTCCAGCAAAACTGCCAGGACAGCAGTCAACGATTTCTTAAGAATCCAGACGTGGCAAAGCGACTTTTGCACTGACTTCAAACACAGGTGAATGTCCCAAAGCAGGTATGGATTGGTTTAGGCTATAAAGGCAGCTCTATTTGTGGCATCAGTTTGAAGTGCTCTTTGCTCAGTTCCTCTTCAGCACCCCAAAGCAATGCACTGCATTTCCCTCAGCGGTGACACCTCTTTCCAGATACTCTCCCGTCTTTCTCCATGGTCTGTAAGCAAGGCAGTTGGATGGCTGTGACACCCAAATTGTGCAGGATGCTGTGGAAAGCATTCCCCGGGGATGCAGAGGACAGCTGCTGTACGCAGAGCAGGCAGTTAACTCTCAATGACCTGGGGAAGCACAGCTCATTTTAGTGCCCCGCGATGACAAATGACCATTTGTCCAGCAGACCCAGTTCTTGAAAGCCAAATACTCATTTACAGTAGATACAGTAGATAAAATGTACAATCAAAGCAAGGCTCAAACACCCTCCTAATGTTATCTCGGTGCTATGTAGCCCTCTGTGGCTGTGCCTCTGGAAGTCTGTTGTCATCTTCGCAGCAGCACCACGTGTTGGTCAGGGGGTGACTTTCCAGCAGGGCTTTTCAAAGCAGCTCCTTTCAAAACCAAAGGCAGTAGAAATAGATAAGGGGGGAAAAAAAACCCATCCCAGGCAAGCCAGGCTTATCTCAGTGTACTCTGAGCACATAATAAATGACAGTGTGGGAGCTGCAATCCTCATCTTCATTGCAGAGTGGAAACTTCCCTCAATTTATGCATCAAAGCAGAGGGGGTTATGAGAAGGCCAACGGCTGAAATGAATTCCTGCTGCATTTTTGATATTTGATTGAGCACAAAGGGATATTTTTCAACCAACACAGAATAATGGTAAGTCATCTTAATTCATGCACATGATTGGGTTTGCAGTGTCCAGAAAGGAAGGGCTTGATTGATTTGAGCTCAAGGTTCATTTTAATGAGTGTTATGCTCCAATCTCTACCAATTCTGAAGTTTTAAAGATCAAAGTCAGTTTGACTGTATAATAAACAAAAACAAGTGAAGAAACTGGAAAACCAAAGATATCCAGAGAACATTTACTAACTGTGCTCTTGGAACACTTCAAAACATGGCTCTTGAATAAATGATTTTCCACTATTGCACCAGATACAAGACAGGTGAGAATAAAACTTGTCTAAAACCAGGAGTGAGTCAGCTCATATTTATCTTCTAAATATTTTTTCCACCTGTTGTATGGTAAATGTTTATTTGGTGCAGCTCCATTAATTTTAGCTCCAATCTCTATTTTTGTATACAGATACTGCTTCTTGCATTAAAATTCAGGGGAGGAAATCTTATTCCCCTGCTACAGCTAATTATTATAAATAAATTACAGGGGTGTCCCAAGTAACGTGCTTGATTTAATCAACAAAAAGTTAATGAGGCCAAATTGATGCAGGAATTAGGCAAGACTGGCTGACAGGTATTTACAGATCCATCCAGCACCTAAGACTGCACAATCAATATGGGATTTGAGCAGTGAGGGCATTATGGAGACACATTAAAGTGCTTTACTTTCTCCTCTTCACCTCCACAGGAGACAGTTAATGATGGGACAAAGCAGAGAGGCACCAAAGGCTACAGCTTCCAGTCAGTAACTTTTACTGAAGAAGTCACAGAAACCTTTACAACCCTCACCAGGCTTTAACAACCAAGATTCTGCCTTTTGTTCACCTCTGAGAAGAGGCAAAATCTACAGATTCCCGTCTAAACCAAGTTAGAGCAACGGCAGTACGATGTGAAATTGTGTGGTGCCATATTTGGCTGCTACAATTACAAATATTCCAAGTATTTATAATGCAGATTTTCAGCTATTCTTCTGTACTGTGATAACCTACAAGGTTCCTTTTGTCTTCATGTTTCTATGAACACATTCTGTTCTCAGTTTCCCCAGCACACAGTTTGCCTGCTTCATCTTCCATTTATTGACAATTGCATTTACTGGAACACTTCCAAAAGGATCATTAAAACAGCTCAGATAAGGAACCAGAAACCTGAACCATGGTTAATTCCTAATCCAAGGATCATTCTTAAATTACACAGAATAATTCTTAAAATACTTAGAATACAGACTAAAACAGCAAAAAGGAAATGAGGGCCTTGAAAGTTCTCAGTAGTTTTTCTACACATCTATTTTTGCTGCATATTTTCCTGTAGGATGGAATAAGTCCAACCAGGACTTCCTGCATGAAATGAGATCAGAAAGAAAAACTATGGAAGTTCTCCCTTCTATTTGATTTTAAATTGTCAGTGTGCAGAATGCCACATGAAAATTGCTTTAGTGTCAAGTCCTATCTATGAAAGTCTCATCTATAAATTCCTTTGATGGAAACAGAACTTTTTTTTCCGCCACAGAGGCAGCTCATTAATACAACTTATTTCTCCTACTCGGTTTGCACATGGATTTCCAATAGTTAGTACAGACTATTTTCAGTGTTCTGGAGAGAAAAGTATGGCAGTTACTTCTGTTCCTAAAGCCACCTTTTATTCCTGTCCTCATTGGGCTGTGTGAGTATCATTGCATCCCCATTAAAAAAAAACAAAACTAAAAAAAAAAAAAAACAAAAAAAAAAAAAAAAAAAAAAAAAAAAACAAAAAAAAAAAAAAAAAAAAAAAAAAAAAAAAAAAAAAAAAAAAAAAAAAAAAACAAAAAAAAAACAAAAAAAAAAAAAAACCCCAAAAAAAAAAAAAAAAAAAAAAACCAAAAAAAAACAAAAAAAAAAAAAAAAAAAAACCCCAAAAAAAAAAAAAAAAAAAAAAAAAAAAAAAAAAAAAAAAAAAAAAAAAAAAAAAAAAAACAAAAAAAAAACAAACCCAGAATAACTGTTTTAAATCTTAAAAAGATAAGCCAGCTTCAGACCACACCATGTCCTCCTCTGGAACTCTGCAAGAGCTACAGTAGGAATGGAGGTGGACTATGATCCTTAGAGTCCCTTCCAGCTCAGGATATTCCATGATTCCAAGTGGTTCTGTTGGACTCGCTTGTGTCAGTTCTGTTCTCAGGGATGGGGCCCTCACCCAGCTGGAGGGGACTGAAGAAGTGAAGGAGTTCCCATCCCTGTCAGCCCAGAACGCACCAGAGAGAGCTTTGTACCACCAGGGCACACACATTCCACCTCCTCCTCAAAAGCAGGTTTCAAGAGAAGCCAGAAAGGAGCTCTGTTTGGTATCAGCTGCATGGCAGGGACCTCATCTCCCTAAAATACCTGTTCATTTAAAGGTGCCTCTCATTGCCCCACCAAACAGCTCCTAAATGTCCTCAATTCTACTCAGCTGCCCTCTGCTCCTGCCTGCCTGGACCAGCGCGAGGGCACAGAAACAAGGATTCAACCAGGAGCTGTTCAACAGGTGCTCCAGAACCACCTTCATGCAAAGCCCTTGAAGCACACAGCAAGTATAAAACATCCTACCTTTTCCCTTTCTTTACACTCATATTCTGCCCCTGAGATTTATCCAGCTCTTCCTGCGAATTCTAATAGAAAAGAAAAAAAGCAACCCAGCCAGGATGGCAGAATAGAGAAGGAAATTCAAACTGCTTTATCTACTCCAAAGAGAAATCCTGTAGCACCACAAGCCCTCAACTCCCTGAATTGAGTTGTGCACACACGTTGCTCATTAAACAGCCTTATCTTACACATAACCAGTGACTGGGAGTGAGAGCAACTCCTCCTGGAACCGGGGATAAAAATGAGCTGCACTGAATTAATGTGGAACCACTCACGAAGCTTTGTCTTCCCGAGATTGCAAATTCAACAACTGCCGGCCTGTCGAGAGAATTCTGTGGAGCACAATCAGCACTCAGATACATGAATTACAGCTATTTCCAGTGGAAATAATTTTAGGCAAAATACTTGCATATGCTAGTTTCCCCACCTGGATGGTATCCAATTTTTAGCAAGACTTGGTTCTTCTTTTCAGTAGAAAAATCAGAATCGCAGTAATTCAGAAGTCAAACTATGAATATAATACATTGCCTGATGCAAAAATTTAATTTACTTGCAAACAGACCTGTGTTTACACAACTCTTGCAAAAAAAAAATCATCCCTTTTCCCTTTAATTCACCTATCAGAACAATGCTATTGTACTTCCTTGATGATTGAGTCCAAGCAAATAGCACTAAGGGGGGAAAAATAAGTGAGTTCATGCAGAACATTTTTGTACAAAACACAGGTGGTGTTATGGCTGTGAAACTTAGAATTTGCAGCACCTGAAACTTAAATCATGAACGAATATGAGATGCCTAAAGATTCTTCAACGTGTTGGTAAGAAATCCAGATAAATAAAAACCTACATGAAGCACAAAATCATGGACTTCTTTGAAAACCATCAGATTAAAGAGGTCCCCACAATTTTATCCCCCCTCCTCACCAGCACTATCATGCAGCTACGCATTAGACTTTGAGGCAGTAACATGATTTTGGCTGTACTGCCTGAGAACTAGAACTCAGTTAACTCACTTCTGGCTTCAAAATAGCATAATATGACTCCTTTGGTTTTCTACTTTCAACAGATGATGTGTAAAAATAATAGAAGGTTTCTCCTGTTAACACTGTTAAGCTTCCAAAATCTTACCAGCCCATCATGCAGTACTGTAGCTGCTCAGTGCTAAAATGTCACTGATTAACTATCAAAACTGGCACAGTTTCTTTGAAATATATTAATAATTCTGCTTGGCAGGTCAGATATGTCATCTGAAACGTATTGTTGAGGGAGACAATCTTTTTTAAAAATCACGAAGTTTTAAAACAACTCAAATTGGGTATGCCAAAAAAAAAATAAAAATGAAGGCACTCAGTAAGAGCAGGACATCTTGGAGTCTAGTTCCATGTACAATCAATTTCCATAATTCCCTTCCCAAAAATCAAGTGCTTAAAATGCCACTGCTGACACTGCCAGGTAATTCTGTTACACGGGAGCAATTACCCCGGAGCAAAAGGCTTTGCTGCTGTGAGCTCATCCACTTAGGGCTAAAATGGACACAGAGTGAAAAACCTGTGAAAACTGTATTAACAGAGCTCAAATACTCCCAGAATTACAGAACATGCTGAGTTGGAGGAGACCCACGAGGATCACTGAGTCCTTTGTGGCAGGACAGTCCCACCCTGAGCAGACCCAAGATCCAATCAAGCTATCAATCAAGCTATTATTCAAGATCAACTGCTGGAGCCAGGGTGTTGTCTGGGTGTTAACCACGATAAAACCATCCTGGGTCATCACACTTTGAATACACCCCCTGCTTTTGGAAGTCTGATCTGACAGATAAGCTGAGAGCTGGCCTGCAAAGGTGTGATTGGCAATCACTTTGTACTATAAAAGTGCAGGCCCCTCTCATGCAGTCAGGTCCTTTCTGACAAAACCCTCCCTGGGGTGTGTGGAGATTCCTCCCTTGGCTGGGGATGCCCTCCAAGGGCACTCCTCGAAGTGGAGAGAAAAAGATCTCCCCACAGGCGTTGGTCTGGGTGAGTTACATCGGATCTCTACTTCATAATTATTTCTTTTTGCCAGCTTTAATATAACTGCTTCAATATTTGCTTTGTTACAGTGCACTGTACTACTTTATGCTATATTATACTCTACTATTGGATTTTTAGATGTTTATATTGCTTTAGTGTTTACGTTGTTTAGTAAATAGTTTTGATTAAGGTTTTTGTCTGATCATTTGTATAAAATATTAATTTATTAATTTTATATAAATATTCTTGTTTTGCCATCATTAAAATCTGCAGGACAAAGTGGTTTGATACTCCTATAATTCTTTTAAACTGTTACCACAGTCCAAGGCTAAGAGAGGATTCAGCTGCACCCAAACCCTTCCCTGAGAAGGAGTTTAGAAAGCCAGGGAGTCCTTCCTGCACCTCGAGGCAAGGCTTTGCTTTTAAAGCTTTGTCTCCCATGACACCCTCAGCCCTGCACGGGCCCATCCCCAGGAGTCACAGCTGAGAGCTTTGCCCACCCAAGCACCCTCCTGGCCCTGTTCTGCTGTGTAACCATTTCCAGTCTCTGTGACACCAGCTCAGTGTGCCAGGAGGAGCAGGGAGAGGTGCAGGATGTGGTGTTTCAGGAATATCACCCCTAGCTCACCCAGCCTGTGAAGCAGTGTCACCTCCTCCTCTTCCAACCTGGCAAGAGTCTTGCAAACACCGTCTCCAGCCTTGAATCTCTACCCTTCACTACTTCTATGACTTCATCTAAAGCTAGAATGGAACGTTCCATTGTTCTACAGATCATCACGTTCCCACAGTGCTGTTAAAGCACAGGGTTTAATGCAGGGGTGCAGCTCAACTCCCATGGGCCAGACTTTGGGACTGAAATCAGGAACTCTGCTCCTTGCTGAGTCACCTGCCCTGTGGCTCCAGGATCTCCCATCACTCCATCCTCCTGGCCCAACTACCACTCCATCCTCCTGGCCCAACTCCCAACTACTCAGGTGGAGCTCTCCTGCCTGAACAGTATTCCTGGGACTTGGGCCAGGGAACGAGCTGGCAATGCCACGGTACTCTCTGTCCACCACACCGATATTCTAGAGGATGCAAGGTGGGGCTGGACTTCATCTTAGAGGTGTTTCCCTGTGCTAAGACTTGGTTTCATCACCATCTCCTACTCCTGGAAAATCATATATGTCACAGCCTACTTTTCATAGAAGCACAGGATGGCAGATTTTTAGAAGAAATATAAATATGTACTCCCAATATTATTTATTTCCTTTTTGTTTTGTTCATTTGTTTTCACTCATTCCGTAAAAGCAGATGTTTCTCAGGTTGCCCAGAGAAGCTGTGGCTGCCCCAGCCCTGGAAGTGTCCAAGGCCAGGTTGGAAAGGGCTTGGAGCAACCTGGGATAGTGGAAGGTGTCCCTGCCCACGGCAGGGGTTGGCACTGGATGGGCTTTAAGTTCCTTTCCAACCCAAACCATTCCGTGATTCTACGATTCTATGTTTCATACTGTTTTTGGTGGGGAAGTATTTTTAACATCACAAATGTGTCATCACTATTAAAGATGCCACAGAAACAGTTCTGACAGATTGATGACTGGATCACTGCCTTTTCACTCTGAAATTCAGGTTAAAGCTTTGTCATTTTAAAGCCATTGGCAGCTCCAAAGCCACCTCAACTACTAGAAGTTGTTTCCATATGTTTTATTTCAGTTAGCAGTAATAAAATTAATTTAACCCAGCATCAAGAGACTCATCATATTCCACGCTACTGCAGAGGGTCAACCTGAGGTTTATGTAAAAATCTATTGGAGGAAAATTTGGGGAGTTTTGAAAATTACTAAGAAGTGATGGTTTTGCACATTTTAAGGACTGGTTATAAAACTGTAGAAAAATCATTATGGAATGATTAAAACCAGCCAGAAAAGGCCATCTTTACATATAGTCACTGAGTCATTTCCATTGCACAGCAATACATTTGAACTTGAAAATCAGTTTTACAAGTTAGCTTTAAATTAAATTACTTTTAAAGTCTATCTGCCTTTAATTCCCCAAACCTGTACTTTGCAGGTTCCCAGAGAGGAGGCTGAGTCACACAGCTCAAGTTGATTTTCCTGGAGTAAAGCAAAACAAAAAGTTCCCAAAACTTTGCTTCCTGCTCAACTTTGTCTGCAGTTTGTCAGGGTCCGTTTAACAGCCATTCCTCCCACTCCACGCAGCACAGAACGAGGCTGACATTCTACAACTCTTTCCTGCTCTCAAGTAAATTAGGCAATTACTTTTCCACTTAATCTAATGTACACCTTTACAAGAAATTAGCCTTTTTTGCATGATCCTCAACAGACACACAACTTCCTCCATCCATTAAAGACTGAGACTTTTCTTTTAGTTCAGCTAAATAATTTAGCTGGTGTCTTCTCCAAAGCTGGTACTTCAACTGCCCTCTTTTTTCTTCTTTTTAAACTAACCTTCAGGCTCTGCACTCTTTCTCTGCATGTATCATAAATTAAATGGGTACTCACAGAACACCCCACTTTTTTGGCAATAAGGAGCCATGAAAGCCCTCTCCTTTTATGCACTATTACCTACAGCTTCCCCCAATTTGTACCTCATTTCTCCTTTAAAAAGCAAACAACCAGGAAGGAACAACTAGAAAGGAACCAAAAAACACTAAAGAGGACAGATAAATTCCAAATTTGCCCAGGACAGCTGCTGGGAGAGGGTCAGGAAGGTGCCCTGTGCTGCCAGCTGACCCCAGCAGCAGCTGCAGAAAAAGCACCCCAGCAGGAATGTCGTGGAGCAGTTGTGGGGAGTAGCTCCAGTCAACTCAAGTGGAATTCATCTCACTGGCAGAAAATCAGCAAAGGGATACCCAGGGAAATGGTTAATTAGATGTCACATGTTTAAGCCATTTGTACCACTCTTAAGATCTTACAGGAATAAATCTGGGAGAAGGAAGGGCAGGGCAGAGGTGTTTCTGAGCAGGGTTCAGAGGTGTTCTCTTCAGAGCTGCTCCCTGATCCTGTGAGTCCCTCTGCACCTCAGGCACTGCTCAATCCTCGGTTCTGTGTCCATTGAACACACAGGCCCAGAGCAGAGGGAAAAGGAACCTGGAGACAAACTATTCTTGCAGACTTTGCTGTGATACACTCCATATATACATCCCCATCCGGAACTGTCAGGTAACACTACCAAATATCAGAATTGCTTGTAAAACAAATTACATTTTCTACTGGAAACATGTGAACAAAGACAGCTAATTAAAGCAGCCCCTCACCCCGACAGCTTCACAGCTCACTGTGTGTGTGTTCATTACATTCAGAATGCGAAGTGTTCAAAGCAATTTATCAATTTTAATAGATTTAACAAATACCCAGGCTTGGAAATTACATGGCATTCAGCAAAAGGAAAGCAAGGTGAGTTTATTACAGTGCAACAATGTTATAAGCAGAAAGAATTTTAAAGGCTTGCACAATGGGATAATTCATTATTTTTTGCCACAATGAGAAAGCCAAATAAAAAAGTCAAGATGATTTTTAATTGTTTCAGTATATTTTTTGGAATCATACTGCTTTTCTGCATCAACCTTGCCCCTGCGCAGTCAGATTCAGTGTTTCCTGCATTTCGAAACATCTTTTTTATATAAAAATCTAGGGCATTTCTTGGATATTCCATTCCAGCATGAAAACCACCAGCTATTCCAAATCCAATCTCTTGGTCAAGAGTCTAGTGACACTCATTCAGCTGCAAGAGACCAAACCAAAGCCAAGGATTCCCATTCCCAGATGTGTTTGGTGTCAGATTCCATGGCCCAACCCCTCCTTGTATCCCAGGCTGGGGGTGGGGAGGAGAGGTAGGAAAGACAGGGACAAAACAGGGCAAAATCCCCACAAGAGACAGGTATTTGCCTGTCCTTTGGAATCCTATTTTTTTCTATTTACTGAAAATGTCTCAAAACACTCTTCTAGAAGAATGCCTAAGTTTAATGAGGATGACAAAGGTGGAGGTTTGTCAGGATGTAGGGAGGGCAAGGAAAGGAAATGCCTGGTGCAGAGCAGACCCACTCTGTGATACAGTGCCCACGGCAGTGTAGCTTATCCAAGGGACTGAGCTGTTCCTCTCTCCGTGTCTGCCAGAAACACGAAGATAAAGGTTAATTACTGTACCTGTGGAGCTTTGAACATGAGAAACATCTCACTGCCACATAACAAGGCACTAAAGTGCCACCAGAGAGAGGTTTCTGGTGAGCCAGCAACACCTGCTTAGACGTCACCCATCTGATCTCCAGCCCATCTGATCTCCAAGCAACCTTCTGGCAGAGAGGAGGGCAAAAAGAAATGGTTGCATCCCACTTTATTTGGAGTGATCCTTTACCTTCAAGGGTTAATGTCTGAGTTGCTCAATCCCAACCAATGCTTTTGCTTATTGACCGCACACATAAGTTGTAATTTCACTCCATGTGGGGTCCAGTTAATGCTGAGACAGAATATTCTACTCCTGGCCTCTCACCTGCTGCAGCTCCTTCCTACACTTGATGTCATGAACCGAATGGAACCATTTGGCAGGTCAGTACATGGATTTGTTGGTGCTCTGCTGATATCTCTGTGAGCAGGAACAATGATTTCTTCTCTTCTGAGTTTAAGCACCATTCCCCAGACTGACCTGATCATTTCATTTGAGATAATTACATTTCATCTTCATTTGCCAGAAATAAAGGAAAACAGCATGAAGCAAATTAACCACAACATAAAGACGCTGCCTAGATGCTGATAAGGAGCTAAGGGAGCTTTTGCCCAAGACAAGACAAGAGCTGACCAGGATGATGTGCAGCAGAAACACAAAAACACACCCTCAGTCACATTTCACCTCTGAGAAAATGCAGTTTAAGAGGGAGGGTGAAAGAATTATACTGAAAAGGCATTTCAGGAGTATGGCTCTGCCTTGTGCTTGCATTGCCTGCTCCTGCATTAGTCTGTTTTCCATGAGAGCCTAATTTTAGGCTCTCATAGGAGTCTGGAACTGTCTTGGAGTCAGATGATGCTGGATAACAGAATTAATTCACTGAACAGCCTCAAAGCAGAAGATGAGATCAGCACCCTGAGGCTCTGGTGCCTGCAGGTCTCTGTGGGAACACGTGGTGCTGATTCCCACCATCACAACCCCGAGGCCTGGACACAGCAGGAATGTGCCCCACAGAGTCCTGCCAGATTCTACAGAGGCACCCAGTCTGAGCAGACCCTCCCTCCAAGGTGTAGAACTGATCCGGCCAGACACACCAGCATTATCCCATCAGTCCTTTAGCCTGGCAGTCAAATAACACACACATACTGTTAAGGTGTGTGGGGGGAACAAGGGCTGGAGTTCTATTAGTGGTTAGTTTTTAGGTAGCACCCAACCCAGAGCTGAGGTGACTGGCTCTCAGCTGTGCCTGGACACAAACACCTCAGAATTTGGTCTCTAACGGATGAACTCAACTCTTACCAGAGTGTACCCACAGCAGTGATGCCACACCCCCCCCATCCCATCTGAGCAGCCAAACCCTACAGGAGGCTCAGCAGGTCAAAACAAGAACGACCACTACAGGTTGAAACGTGACCTCAATCAACCACATTCGTGCAAATCCATGTGCCAGCAGACATTTTTAGTTTGCATTAGTCCTTGCACAGCCTGCCAGCACAGTGGCAACTCTGCTAGGAGTTAAACTCCCAAGGAATAAAGCACAGGCATCTTCCTACAGGTTGTGATTCCCTTCAGTTCAGTGGTTGTGTATTAAACACACTCCCAACTTGCCCCGCACAGCTCAGGTCCACACCCACTGCTCTTGGGTCCTGTTGTAAGAAAAACAGCATTTCAGAGGATCTTTAACCACTTCCTGCAGACTTGTGGTTTTCTGATATCACACCAACTATTCTGCACCTCACCTGTTTCTGCGGGTGGGCTGCACACCTGTGGGTAAGAAGTGGATTTTTAACTCTGCAGGGGAAGGTCCTGCCTTTGTTTCGGGTTTTTACAAGAAATAAAATGCAATGTCTTTAGATGCAAAGTCCTTACAGGCCCCAAAACAAGCTGCAGGGTTTTTATGGTGAACCCACAGCCAATATTATGAACCTTATTATCAGTGATCAGTAGTTACACTCCTTGAGAATCAAGGCATCTGCTTTATGGCAATGGTCTAATGACTATGGAACACTTTGGATTCAAGTATGGAATTTTAACATTTCAGTCCTGTTGAGAGCACTTTTACAAGCTCTACAAATTTGACTCAGCCACATTTGCAGAGAGGTAGGAATAAAAAATACCCTGGAGGTAACAAGTATAAAATACTAAATCAGTAAGTGAGAAGTATCTGATAATTCCATTAAATGCTCCACACTCCCCAAATCTTCCAAGTGTATAATGAGTATTGTAATAATGAGTCAATGAAGGTTTTTGCTGTCAAGTGAAGAAGAGGAGACTACTAAGAAAGCCAGAACAAGCTCATGGACTTCTCCCCAGTACAGATGCTGCCCCAAAATCTGGCAGGCAGCTGTGCCAATACAAATGACTGTCAAGCTCACATTTTGACTGAAAACACCAGAAAGTAACTATAAATCACTTTTTGCAATGATCAAAAATAATACGTCAGTCTTAAGCCACACTTGTATAGAATTATTCAGTAGCTTATCAAGGTCCTTTACTCAAAATACAAATGGCATGCTAAGCAGAACCAACCAACCCCACATTCTAAAAAAATCTATTTCTATTTAATGTTTTAAAATAAAGTATTCTCTTAGAACAAAGACATCAAGACAAAAAGAACATGAGGTACACATACCTGATGCTTCTTGAGCTGTCACCTTCAGACCTGTAAAGTAATATACAAACACTTAGGACATAGTTATTTCCAGCATTTATAATTCTAAAAATCATATGCCTTCTCCAGCATTCTTTCTCTCTGTATTTCAGTGAGTTTCTCTAAGGCTTGTTGTACTTTTTCTGCTAATAAGACATTGAAAAAGAAACCAGCCTACTTAGGTTTTGAATAAATCTATTAGAAGTTAAACACCAGTTAACACGGAAGTCAATAATTGCAATATTAAAGCACATGACACCCTCTGAACCCCCAGTACAGACCTTCTGCAATACCAAAGATTTGTGTTCCAGACTTGCCAGTGAAAAGCACAGGCCTCTGACACTCTTCCTGAAGCAGATTAGTTTGTACCTTTGTTTTTTCTTCATCTTTTTTTCACTCTTTAGCTGAAAAGGTCACAGGCAAATAGGTTTAAGAATCTAATCCCCAAGGCTTATCAGGCACTACCCAGAAAGGGCTAAGATTTGCAAATAAAGGTAATTTAAAATATTTAAACCCTCACGCTTATCCAAATTTCATAAATGAGGAAATAAAGACACACTAAATTCCAAAAACTCGTAAAGGGCATGTTTTTCTCAAGATGAGATAATTTCAGCAATCCAACCTGAAACAAAACTTCTCCTTTTTCCCCAATATTTTTTAAGCAAGGAAATTTAATTCAGGATCATTGACACTGACAAGAATACCATCTCCAAAGAGAAAGGGGAACATAAAACTCCGACATTTCATCAACAAACACAAAATCCAGAAGAAAACATACAAACATTTGCCCAATTCCTTTCTTTTCTCATTCCAAACCCTCCAGCCTCAGTGGTACAGAAACCTTTGATATATCAGCAGGCTCTGCCAAACCAGGAATCAAACACACAAAGCAAAGCAGGAGATTGCAAAACAAAGCCTCAAAACACCATTTTCATGGTATCATCCTAAGTAAAAAGGTGACCAATATGAACTTGCAAACTGCAGCAGATCAGTGACAACAAACCAGCACCAAAGCTGCAGCCTCAAATTTAAGGACAAGGGTCCTTAAATTAGGAAATTTCCTTAGGAAAGCCCCCTGCCAGAATGACACACACACCTTGCCACCCATCATCCCACTCACCTTCTAACACAGCCCGGGGCACGAGGGCAGAGGTGAGGGACTGGCCCAGGGCTAAATTCTGGTGTCAGGTCACAGCTTCATGAAGTCACAGAAACCCAGACGGATTTGGGTTGGAAGGGACCTTAAATCTCGTCCAGTGCCACCCCCTGCCATGGGCAGGGACACCTTCCACTATCCCGGGTTGCTCCAAGCCCCATCCAACCTGGCCTTGGACACTGCCAGGGGTGGGGCAGCCACAGCTTCTCTGGGCAACCTGTGCCAGGGCCTCCCCACCCTCACAGGGAAGAACTTCCTCCTAAAATCTAATCTAAATCTCTCCTCTTTTAGTTTGAAACCATCCCCCTTTGTCTTCTCACTGCCTGCCCCTGCAAAAAGTTGTTCTTCCTCTTTCACTCCCTTTAGGCACTGGAAAGGGCTCCAAGGTCTCTCCAGAGCCTTCTCTGCTCCAGGCTGAACACCCTCACCTCTCTCAAAGCTGTCCCAGAGATAATTCCTGAGTCTCTTGTGCTTCCCTTCTCCCTTTCTAAAGCCTGGCTGGTCACTTGAAGCTGTCAGGTTTTTAGATACACACACAGGTGCTCTAACAGACAACCAGGAACTTCACAGCAGCTTTTTCTACATGCAAGTTCTGTGAAGCCAAGGGCTGGCAGAGAGCTGAGCTCACCTCTGCATCCCCAGGAGCCATGAAGAAATTAATGAATCCAGTGTTTAACTGACACCTTCCCACACTCTGCTTTCAGCAAATTACATCTGGCAGAACATGGCTGAGAAAGATGTTCATGTAATTGCCTGCACTTTCAAGTTTTCAAATACAGCCCAGACAAATGCACTGTTAATGCCTTAATTTTCTGCCTTTCCTCTTGACTAGAAGAACAAACCCATCCCAACAGGGAAAATGTCTCCGAGTGCTCAAAGCGTCCCAGTGTCACTGGAAGCGACCAGCGATCCTAGACCACCTTTCCATCATCATTAGAACTTAATAAGTATTTTAAGTAAGGTGAGAGGAGTCCCAAGGTAAAGACTGGGGCTCAGCAAGGTGCTCTGGGCTGAGTTATGTCCCAGCACCAAGACTGGAACCAACCACTGTCCCTGACTGATCCCCTTCCAACCCAGCACGGTCAAAACCAAACAAGGGCCCACCAGCCCTTCTTCATTTTTAGGAATCCCAAAGGTCAGAAAAGCTGTGAAATTTTGGAACTGTCCAAATTGCATTTTCCATGCTAAGATTTACTCCAGTCAATTCTGCAGAGTTATTCAGAGCTGGTCAATTCTGCTCAGGGAATGAGTAATTGATGAGCAAGCCTGAATGAAACACTTTGCTCAAAGAACCCACTACCTGCAATTTGAAATAAAGTATTCGATTTTCTTTAAGCATTCTTTAAAAGCCAGGATTTGGGATCAATATTTAATGTTTCTGCTTATGCTCTAAGCATGTGCTAGGCTCTGGATTTGGAGTTTTTCCTTTTCACTCAGACAAAAGATATGAGACTGGCACTGCTGAGACAAGGAGAAAGGTGAAAAGACTTCTGGCAGTATCTTGCATTATTTATTTTAAGGTAGACCTTTAAGGAAAAAAGGCCTATAATATACAGAATATCTTCTGTGCTACAGTACTTTAAACAGAACACTCTCCAAGATTTCTCCTCTCAGCCCTGGCTCGTTCCCAAGACTTCATTTTGAAAACTAAATTTTAACCCACATTCCCACTGAAGTACAAGTTTGTCTTCTTTCCAAGGCCAGGAATTTAATTTTCAGTAGGAAATACAGCAAAGCACATCCTCTTTGAGTTTGTTACAGTCAAGAGAAGAAGAAATTACTTTGCTTCTATTGGTAATTACTGTAATTTCACTGCAAGCAGAGACCAGGAGGAACAGGTACCATCATAACAAACCTTGGGCAAACCCCCAAATGTACAGAACAACAAAAACCCCAGTACTTAAGGTTTACAGGAGGCTGCAAACCAAAGTGACTGTTAAAATACTGAAGGATTTTAATTTAAGTTTGTACTGCCAGCACCCTCTGCCAGCCCACATCCAAAAGCTGGGAATTTCAGAAAGCATCTTTTTCTTTGCATATCCAAGTGAGAGTCGCCACTATCCTCCTATAAACACCCTGGGCAGGAAAACGATGAGCCAAGGAGTTGGTTGGCAATTTTTCAACAAACTATTCTGGGTGGGAGGTTTGTGAGCTCCTAAAAATTGAAAGCCATTGACAGGAATAACACAATTTTGAAGAAAACTTTGAGAAAGCATGAGACGGAAGAGCCACTCAAACTGGGAATGTGAGAGGTTCCCTTTCCCAGTCAGCAGGTCTCTTGTTCGTGGAGGTGACAGCAGGGGCAGAAGCAGCAGAGCTCAGTCAGTGGCTTTTCCTCCTTCAAAGGATTTTTGCAAATCTCTGGCTCAGCCCAGCAGGGAATGTTCAATTCTTGTCATTATTCCTCCTCTTGGAGTCATAATAAACAAGCTGAAAGTCTGCTGGCATCTGATTTGTTGTTCACACTTGGAGCTGTACTTAGAAGTGGGACAGCACAATCTAAGGCTGATTCCCCAAGCAGCTTCAGGACCAGCTTTCCCTCTTGCGCATAAAAGTGATTATTTTCCAAATAAAATACTGTTCAGAACCATTAAGTCTTATTATACAGACTGATATACACAACTAGCCCTGCAACCATTTCAAGCTCAGCAGATACTTTACTTGGGCAATGAGCAGAGTTATGGTCATGTCCTATAAAAATAGATTACACAGAAAGTATGTATAAACAACAGTTTTAAAACTCTATTTGTCTAAGATTCATATTCAAGGGTGCAAAATGTGGCTTTACACGGCAGGGTAGAAAACCAGCACGGAAATCTTCCTGTAAAACCCCACCATTGGACAGGACTTCAATATTTTTCCCAAGACCTACAGCCACCTCTGTGGTAGCAATTCCAGTCAGATCTCCTTAGAGCTGTCACTTCCATCAGAGTAAACGGAATTGGGGAAAAGCCAAGGTTTATAGCAGCATGTCAAACATCCACACTAAATAATCAGACTCCATCTGAAATACATGTTCTTACAAGCCACAGGAACTAATGTTATTTTAGGAGACCTGCTACGTGTAGAGTGTACAGTAACCATACATTAAAGAGCATTCTAATTTCATTTTTAACAAAAGGAAAAAATTGAACCAAGTCTTTACACAGCAATACAAGGATCAATGCATTTGATTAAGCCCTGCTTTGAGCACAGAAAGTGCCTCAAGAAACAAAACTACACTCGGTACTGGTTGTTCTTTTGTAGTGTATTAAGTCCTTCAGCATTTGTAATGCAGAGGGACCAATTACCTTCAAGGGAAGGAGCTTCAGGGAGAATTCACTGATGGCTACACAAATGATACTCCTTCATCAGGAGCAAGGAATAGTGTATTTTGGTGTGAGGTTTCTGCAGGTGAATGTTCTGAGCAGCAATTCAAAACAAGGGAGATGTTGCCAGGAAACCTCCAGCCCCATCTAAAAGCTATTAGAGCTTTCCAGGATTTTTATTTGAGGCTGCTGTGTCTGAATGATGTTACGTGCCCCTGTGGATCACAACAGATGTGCAACGCTCTGCCAAGGAAACAAACACCCTCTTCAGGGGGTCTGGGAAGCGCAGCCTCATGTGCTGCACAGATCCTCAGATTGGAGAGCTGAAACCCCCCCAGCTCAGAGACAAGCACTGTCCTGCCTTGTCCTCCTGCTCAGTGGGTCTGGATCAGCATCACAGCACTGTCAGCAGTGTACAGATATCAAAGAATCCCACAATGGTTTGGGTTGGAAGGGACCTTAAATCCCATCTCATTCCATCCTCTGCTATGGGCAGGATGCAGGGACACAGAATCCCAGAATATGCTGAGTTGGAAGGACCCACAAGGATCATCCAGTCCAACCCTCAGCCCTGCACAGGCCCATCCCCAAGAGTCCCACCCTGTGCCCCAGAGGATCATCCAAACCCTCCTGGAGCTCTGGCAGCCTTGGGGCTGTGCCCACTGCCCTGGGGAGCCTGGTCAGTGCCCAACCACCCTCTGGGGGAAGAACCTTTTCCTGAGATCCAACCTGCCCCTGCCCTGACACAGCTCCAGGCCATTCCCTGGGTGCTGTCCCTGGTCCCCCCAGAGCAGAGCTCAGTCCTGCCCCTCCTCTGCCCCTGCCCAAGAAGCTGAAGACCCCCATGAGGTCTCCTTCCACTAGACCAGGTTGCTCCAAGCCCTGTCCAACCTGACCTACATCCAGGAACAGACACAAGCAATGGAGATTCTCCCTTCCAAAAATTGTGTTAGTCTGCAAGACTTTTTATTTTAGACAGGGTAAGAAATACTCTACTGGGCTGAAGACTTAAATGAAGTGATAAATTATTAAGACTAGTACGGCCTGTCCAGTCAGTACCATTTCAACAAGTTAAGATTCAGGATGAGAAAAATTCTGAATTTTACCATAAATTACAGACCCTCCAGAAGGATTCTGTCACTGTGCACAACAGAAAGAAGGAATGAGCGCTCACTGCAAAAACATGCTCCTGGCCTGCCCACCCCAGAAGTAACAGATAGAAGCACAATTCCTGCGTTGCATTTGGATTTAATACTGAGATAAAAACTATATTGCACAGTAGGAAAAGCACTATTTTCATGGATTATTTGAGAACAGCAGTATCCCAACAACCTCCTTGTTGTTTTCCAAACAATATGAGAAAGTCTAATGGCCACCTTGACTATCACACCCCCATTTGATTCAGCACCTCACTGGACAGGATCTCTGACAACTTCCTACTGAACATTTCTTTCAGAAGGTTCCATCTGAGGTAACACATGATGCATGATGCATGCTGCTAATACAGAGCAGCCTTTGGAAAGAGCTGTGTGAAGTCAGAATAAATGTAACCTCAAAGATGTCAAAAGAAAAAAACAGTTTAAACTGAGCATCTCTATTGCAATGGCAATCAAGGGTTTCCCACTACCTCACTCTTCAGAGGTGTTCTTGTTAAATCAAGCCTTCTGCATACTGAAAACTGGGAAAAGCATCCAGAAGTTTTTCCTTGGAAAAAAAAAATGGTAACAGAAAGAGCTGCACAAGTCACTACGTGATTTTAAAAAAGAAAGCTTAAATTCCTAGAAGTGTTTCAATGTCACAAACCAGAACAAGTATTTACCCAGTAGAATATGAAGATGTGAAGTCTGATTTGAGCGAGCTTAAAGCATCTGATCTAGTGATATTCAGCAAACTTAAGGACTGAAAAATAACACAGAGCCTTCCAGCCTGGCCCCACATCTGTCTGCTGTCACCAGTGCACCTCCCAAAGGACAACAAGACGCATTCCCAGGGGAAATTCAAAACAAGACAACTGAAGTTGTTAGTGCAGCTCTGCATCCATCTCTTCCTCCCTAAAGCCTGTAGGAATGGACAGGAGACGGATGGCAGTAATTCCCACCACCCAAAGCCTGGCACCAGGAGCAGGATGGCAACACCATCGGGAGCAGCAACACCCCAGCAGGGCTCCAGTGGCTTCTGGGGCCGTGTGTCCCCTACCCCGCTGGTCTCACTGGATCAAAGCCAGCACACGGCTCAAAAGCTTCATCTCAGAGAAGGTGCTTGAGACTCCCCTTGCCAGTACCTCTCCCTCTGTCCGTGCACCATCCTGGCTGTGCTTTGATCCAGCAGTTTACTTGGAAGGGAACTATGGAGTGACCAGCTTCCAAACCTCTCCTGCTGCTGGGACACAAGTGTAACACCACAGACGTGACAAAAGACAGCAAAATGTGGGGCTGCAAAGGCCCAGCAGCCAGTGAATGTCACAGCTGGCTCTGCCCCACGGAAAGGTTGTGCCACATAATCCACGGGATACTGTGTGTGTTTGGAAACAGCTCCACATCCCAACAGCAGCACGTCCCTGGACTGCAACAGCCCTTCCTTCTGGCTGCTACAGGAACTTCTGAGTTCCAGAGAGCTTACAGGAGGGGAAAGGGGATCACACTTGCCTGCCAGGGAAGCTGTTGCCTCAATCCCTTTGGATGGGTCTGGAATTAAGAGACTCCCCAGACCACCGAGTCAGTTTGAAAGGTAGCAGAGGGTCAACACCTGTGAGACACTTCCCTTTTTCCAATTACAGGAGGACTCAGAGCTGTAACACTTCCCCTCAAGCACTGTAGATAGTCTTCAGAATCTGCAGCCTGAAATCCTTCAGACTAACACTGCTGCCCCACTAACAACCACGTCTGATAAATCCCTGTAAGTGAAAATAAAATGGGTGATGGAACAAAACTGCAGTGCAGTAAAACGCAAGTCATTCATGTAGGTGGGAGGTTTGAAGTCTGGGTCCCTCCACCTTCCTTCCTAAAAGGCAGGGAACACCCCTTGGTGCACTGGACCAGGACCAGCAGTAGCAAATACTTATCTCCCACGAGTAACTTACAATACTCCATACTCCAGTCCAGCCACCTGGACACAATCCTGAGCACTGTGCTCTCGGGACCCCTGCTTGAGCAGGAGGTTGGACTGGATGACCTTCAGAGGTCCCTTCCAAGCTGACCCAACCTGTGATTCTATGATAAATATGGAAATACAGCTACTGCCATATGGTCTCCATAACAAGCTTGTTACATCCATTCCTGGACTGCTCACAGCCACTGCTGTCCAAGAAATGTCCCTTCCAAGCTCTCAGTAATCTCTGAGGGGAGATTTGTAGAAGATCAGCTTGACTTCACTGCCCAGCCACCACTCTGAGGCATATGCTCCCGAGCTCCAGCTGGCCAGCACTGGGTGGAACACATCCCTCTCCACACCCACCCTGTGCATCCAGGATGTGTTTTTAGTTACCCAGGTTCTCTTAATGCCTGAAAATAGTCTGAAGCACTGGACAGGCCGCAGAACAGGCAGAGTGCTCTCCATCAAGGTTATTGAGACCATCTGTCCGCTCAGCGAGATCCGGGAATGCGCCTCCTCCACATGGGAACACGGACACACCGGGCAGTGCTGCCTCCACCACCACCTGCACAGCCTGGAACGGCCTTTCACAGCAGAATATTAATAGAAACCAGCTAAATACATGTAAATCTCAGCAAACAAATGCCACTAGCCCAGGACACTCCTGCCTGAGTGCAGAAATGCTGCCCTGTTACCTGGGGGAGGGAAAGGAGGAGCAACTGCACTGACACTGCGTGCAGGATAAATTAGCACTGGGAAATGTTCTGTTTCTGTCCACAGTGTTTGCTGTCAGCTCTGGAAGGGGGAGCAGTGAAGCTGGAGCAGAAACCTCACAACAGCATCAGCACTTCTGGCCAGTTCCACCCCTCGCTCACACAATCCCTTCATGTTCACTGGAGCAGCACAGAGAATGATCCATGGGACGCAAACACAGCCAAGGAGAACACAGAGGAGAAAGCTTTGTTCACCAAAGTTCTCTTATCCTTCCCACAGCAGGCAGCATTAAGGATTTCATGAAATTAATGCCTCCAGAGCAACACATCCTTGTTCTCACAGGCTCTGCAGCCTCCCCTGCTTCCCACCAAGCCCAGCACCAGCACCTGTCTCACGAGATTAAGCCATCAGGCTCTGCCGTGCAGCCAATTTATGAGCTAAGGAAGAACACTGCCAGAGAGCCATATGGAAGGGAAGTAAATATTTTGCTTTGATAAGCAGGTGGTGATCTTAAAGTCAGCATCAGAATGAAGGCCTGAATCTCAAGAGATAACTGAGTAAAGTATCTTGGGTTTATGATCTCTCAAACCCATCCTACCTCTTTTCGGTGCCCCCCCTCCCCTTCAGTCATTTATAATTTGCAATGGCTTATAAGAAAACTATTAATATTACAAGAATTGCAATGCTGCCTCCATTCTGTTTGAAAAGCATCTCGTTCTTATTACATTTATCATTTTACAGATGAGTCAATTCCTGGTTTTCCCCTGCAGATGGAACTTTCCAAACCAGTTACTATTGCACCTCTCACCTTGTCTGTCCCTACCCCAGCTCAGGAACCAGCATCTTCACAACCAAAACTCCTTTGGTAAAGATGTGTCCTTCCAGCTCAGTTAATGGACTGAGGGGTGTGTGTGTGGGGAGTTTAACAGCTGAGGAAGTGAGAATGCAATGTAACCCCAGAAGTACAGAGGAACTGCACAGCAGACTTCCAATATCTACCTGCACATCAGAAATCTCTACACAAGTTCAACAATCTCGTGACCACCTTTGCTTTTTAAGCAAGCGGAAGACAAACTTTTTGGCAGAAAGACAAAGTAGTAATAAGCAGCATTAGCTTATGGTGATCCTCTGTATTGAATTTATTTACAGAAGGCCTAATTCTAGCTTAAATTAATAGTAATCATAAGAGCCAAGACAAGGATTATTTCTGACTCCCTTTCCATTTCCAGGTAAGGCCTTATGAAGAAAGAAAAATCTCTTTATAACTGGGGTTTAACTAAGGAGAATATCCTTTTATCTTACATTTGGCATAACACTTAAGATGCAAGTATGGCTTTTCTTAGAGGTCCTTGCCTCTGATGGCAGCTAAATGTTCTCAGTCCATGAAGATAACTATAGCAGAACACTTTATCATCAATTTAGCCCCTCAACGTGCAATCTTCAGCCATAAACATTTAGAAAACGACCAAATCAAGCTTCATCTTTGATTTGTATCAAGCATTTGTACTGTCTTTAATAAAATTCTCTCTCTGCAGAGGGTTGTTGTCAAAATGTGTTTTAGACAGACATGGATCAGAAAGAGGCCAAGAACCTTCTACAAGAATGAGATTTTCTGCACATGGAATTTATGTCCTTAATCCTCAGGCTTTAGAGGCCACTGCAGCTCTACACTTATCTCTCATATAAGACAAGATCTCACTGTTTGCTCTACAAGGAGAAAGAACAAACGATAACGCTTATGGTGTCATGTGGCATAAACCTTCCATCCCAGGAATTCATGCAGTCACTGACAACAATTACAGAACCCAGCACTGGAATCCTCCCCCTGCAATTTAAACTGAAGTACTTTATGGATTAAACTTTCAGTGTAAACTACACTTAAGTCTTATTTCAAGAGGCGTCCGCACGTTAAATTCCACACACAGATTATGAGAAGTCTGAGTGATTTGTCATTAAAATGGCAAAGTTTTCTTTCAGAAAAATTAAATGGTGCTTCTAGAGCACAAACTAGATTGAAAACTAAGATGCAAGGAAAGTATTAAAGCCCCAACATACTTAACCTCTGGATTAACCTCACTGCCTACACTGGCAGTATTTGGGATGGTGCCAAACATGACAACAACATGAAACGTTTGGAGCCATAAAAGTTGCTCTCAGTGGACTTGCTGTGACCTTCACTGGGAAGAGCCACAGGACAGGAGCTGCTGGACTATACAGATCATTTCTGGTAGATTGTAGAATCCCAGAATGGTTTGGATTAGAAGCAACTTAAAAGCTCATGCAGTGCCACCCCCTGCCATGGGCAGGGACACCTTCCACTAGCCCAGGTTGCTCCAAGCCCCGTCCAACCTGGCCTTGGACACTTCCAGGGATCCAGGGGCAGCCACAGCTTCTCTGGGCAACCTGTGCCAGGGCTTCACCACCCTCACAGCCAAAAATTTCTTTCTAAGTGAGGTTTAAGTCCCAATCACTCTGTGATAACCAACCTCATTAATCTGCCCCTGAGGCCAATCTGATTTCAGTGGCCACATGGACATTCCAGACACCACCTGAGTTCTGTTCTCTCTTTTCTGCAATTAAGACTAAATTAGAAAACCTGGATTAAGACAAAACCAAGTGTGTATCCTACTTCTATAAATCACTAGACAGAAGGCATAAAGAATGGAATTTATGTCTTAAACTTGTTTTATCTCCTCTCTCAGTTAAATCTTTAGAAGCACTGTAATTTGTAACTATTAAGCCTTTGCATGCAAAGACTACAAAAACACCCTGCTCCATGAGACAATCCCATAGCCAGGATTCTTGGCTTCTTTAGGATGCCTGGAGGCCTCAGTTTCAATTATAATGGCTGTACTTACAGCTAATGGGTTTCTTGCTATTAGTCAGATTCCATCTGTCCCACAACCTGCAGTGGTTATTGACTCAGCCATCCCCGACAGAAAACGTCCTTCCTTTGAGAATCTGGAGGTTACAGTTCTCTGAAATTATGTTGGCACTGGATGGAGCAACAGAGCCCAGCTCTTCCCTCCTGAAAAATGCCTTACAAGGATTTTGGTGGGGGTTTTTTTGTTTGTTTGATTTTGGGGATTTTGGGGATTTGTTTTGGTGAGGTGTTTTAATGTTTTTTGGGGGGAGAGGCAGTGTTTGACACGGTTTGTGGGCTGGCTTTTTTCCTTTCTTAAAATCAGTCCCCCAAACACAAGCTCCAGTACTATTATAACTTTCAGGGAGAGTTTTAACAACTAATCCATTCAGCTTTTCGAAGCATTACTTCAAATACTTTCTAAATCCCCCATAAGTGTTACTCAAACACTCCCTGGGAGATCCCTGCACTATCAGCTTTACCTGGTTTCCCCTCAATTCCCAGTTTGGTATTTTCAATTGCCTCCTGACAGTGACCATTTTTATTTTTGTCCTTTAGGTCAAAGCATTGTTCAGAAGTTCACACTGACCCACACACAACCAGTGAGTCTTCAGAGGATTTGCTGCTGTTGAAGGTAACAGGGTTTTTTTGGTTGGTTTTTGTTTTTTAAATCCTCAGAGCACTACTAAAATGAATCCCATTTTGAGTCAATGCTCCCAGTAATTTATTTCAGTCCCGGTTTTTGGTAGCAAAATTAGCATAAGTGAAAGCAGATCATATTCACAGCTCTGTACCTCTGGGTGGGGGGGGGGTTCTTCCTGCTCAAAAACACTTCATAACCTTTTGCATCCCTCCTCAAAAAAACCCCAACCAGGGACACCAGGATGGGTGCCCCATCCCTGGAAGTGTCCAAGGCCAGGTTGGACGGGGCTTGGAGCAACCTGGGATAGTGGGAGGTGTCCCTGCCCATGGCAGGGGGTGGGATGAGATGAGCTTTAAGGTCCCTTCTTAATCCAACCATTCTGGGATTCCACAGCTTCATTAATCATTATCTTACCAAGTTGATGCATGTGGATATTGGTCCATCTGCTCCACCACAGCTACAACAACGTAACCTAGAGGATCCAAGCCCTAGTTCCCACTGAGAGGGTGACTTGCCTCCTTGTTTGTTGCCCTGGCACAGGGAGCAGCGGGCAGGACTGAGAGATGAACATGGAGCCAGCTGATGGTTTGTGCAGTGACTTGGCATCGTGTCTATACATTCCTTCGAGAGGCACAGAAGCCCAGTTCATACAGCAAGTCAGGCTATTCCCACAGTGACCTTCTCAGAATTATTTTTACTGCCAAGACATTTCACTTCAGCATTTTCCCTTCTTATAAAAAGCCCTCATTTATTCATTCCAGAGCTCTGCAGCTCCAGGACATTCAACCCTCAGTATCACCCAACTGGAGTTATCACAGCAGATGTCATTTGTCCCCCCCCTTATCTTCCTTCACCTCCTTTTGCCCTTGTGCTGAAATAACGTGAAGGTTTCACTGCTCCTCTCCTGCTGGCAAGTCCAGGTGACCTCTGGACCATTGCTTAACTCTTCCAAGTTCACTGCAAACAGCCTGTGCTCCAGCATGGGCAGCCTCCTTCCTTTTGATTTATGGACATGCATTGAAGGAGTCAAGATCTCTGCCCTGTATTTCCAGCCTCAAATATTAACAGTTCCTTTGCTGGTATTTTTTAGTCTCTTTTTGCTCTGTACTCTGCCCCATGAACACAAAACAGGACCTGCTGTTTACTCTGCAAACTCCTATATTTAGGTAAGAGCAGACTGGGATGAAAAGGTTTTCAGTGGAAACAAAATGGGGGTGGGAGGCAAAAACAGCAGGAAAAGAACCAACCTCAGCCATGTAAGAGCATGTTTTAGCCGAATTCAAAGGGAGCACTCACTTGGCTTTGTGCCTCCTGTTCAAAACATGGTAATGTGGGTTTATTTGGCTGTTGTCAAAGAAGTCTATAAACAATGAATATATTTTTAGCAGAGCTTGAGCTGCCAGCAAAATTTAAACAACACCCAATGAGTGGTACTGGCACAAGCAAATGCAATGATGATAACATTTGTCTGGCACTCAATATATTAATTGCCTAAGGAGGCTTTGCCTTCTCAGGGGTCAACACTTAGGGCATGTAAGAAATTTAATGCCTTCGAATTTGTAAACCAACATGAGTTTATATGCAATAGGTGTAGAGTGGGGGCAGAACATCCTTTTGAACGCTCATCCATCAAGAGCTGATTTTTACAGTACTCTGACATTACAAAAGCAATAACATTCCACTCATGGAAACAGCTTAAGATCAAAGATCAAACACTGATGATATTCCAGAGGCTTCTTTACATAGATATTGAAATTTAAGATTCCCTTCCTTTTACAATAAACCAACTGCCCCCCTCTGAATAGTCACTTTGGTTTATGAAGTGATTTTGATGGATCACGGCTACCTGGTGCAACAAGCTCCCAAACAAACTTCATCTCATGGAAAGCAGCTTTTCTGCCTCAGCCTTGTCTCTGCAGAGGTGGTGCTTGATCAGTGCTGAAAAGAGGCCAAGGACAGCAGAGGTATGACAGGACAAGCACACTGTGCTTGGAAACACATCTACACCTTTGCAAGCTCTACAAAGTCCCTGCTGTACAAAGTTTGTGCCCCACAAGGGGCCAACTCGGGATATTCTGGGATTCTGTTCAGACACCCCTCTACAGTTCCAGATCAGCTCAAGTGCCTTGCAACTAAAATATCTCCAGCACAATTCCTTCCTCAGGTAATCACCAGCTTTTCAGGGCTTAGCAAAGATTAGCCATCCCTGCACGGAATGGCAGCAAATTCATCTGCAGAAGCAGAGGAGAGGGGAGATGGCAGGAGGCAGGAGATTTCTGTGCATTGCCACCCTGCCCTGCTCATTCTAAGGATACAGAAGTCAGCCCACCATCAAGAGCTGCAATTCCAACACAATTACAGCCATATTAACTTTAACCTAAGAAAGCAGAGAAGCAAGGACATGGTGATTCCCATGGCAACACCAGCACAAAATGTACCAGTTCTACAGAAAACACTTGGTCTTTCCTGAGGCAAATGAAGCCTTTTCTGCTGCATCTTCATCATCACAATTATTTGAGCTGTAATGAGAGAGAGTCAGGAACATGCCCATTAGTGGTGATTTTTTTTTTAATTTTTAACCTGAAACAGAGAAGTATTATATGAATTTCTTCAAAAGAATTACAAAAATCCAATTATAGTTTAACTTAACAGCATAATAAATCCCACAATGTAGGATTTAGAGGATATCTGGTTCTTGTTACTTCTGTACAGAAAAGTGCACGCTGGACAGAGTGATTCCTTATTAGGACCATCTTGCAGCTTGTGAGCACCTTCTGGTGGGAGGGCTGAAGGTAGGAAATCCTATTCCTTAGTCCCTAGCTGGTGGAATTTCACACACTTGGCCACGAGTGCTGCATCAGACCTAAAATCCCGTATTTTCTGTGAATGAGCCCTGAACTGCAGAGAGTTTTTCCTTCCTGCAAAGATCCCTTGAGCTTTGTCCCAGCATGCTCCCAGGAAGGCAGAAGAGACAGAGATCTCGGCTGGGATGTTTGCTCTGCCTCCAGCAGTTCCTCCATGGAAGGGGTTGGGCTCCAGCTGGGCTCCAGCACCTGGATCATAACCAGCAGCCCTCAGGGTTTGTCAGTGGGCTGTTTCTGTTGCAGGTCTTCGCACCAAACTTCCCAGGGCTGGGCATCCCATGAATTCTGCTCATTTGACTATGGAGTTACACTGATTATTCCCCCCTCCTTTTGCCATAGGGTATTTTATCCACCCTATGTTTTTGGTTTCAGTATCCTTCGGGTGAATTCCCAGTTGATGGAACAATGCACCTGCAAATCCTATGCTGAGCTTGTCCAAACACAACATTAAAGCAACACAAATACAGATCAATTCTAACTCACAAAACTTCTTATTCGTTGAACTCTCTAAGAAAACTCAAAAAAAAAAAAAGAGCAGTTATTACTAAAAAAACAAGATCTTCTCAATCCTTCTGCTCTGAGCATTGGTAAAGAACTAACGTTTAGGAGTCCTTCTCTTAAATTAACATTAGGATTATAAATAAATATTTCCTAAATAATCATGAGAAAAGCTTGACTGCTACGGGAGCTTTGACATGGGATAATTATGTGGACCAGATCAATTGTTTGTTTTATAAGACACATTTAGCTCAGGCACTACTTGAAAGCAAGAAATACTGATTTCTCTACTTGTCTACAATGTCACACAAGTTTTCAGAACATAAAATCAGTACAGTACAAACCCTAAAACAGTGTCCTACTTGTGTTACCCACCGTTCAAAGACACTCCTGGAAGAACTCTAATCAACTGCAAAATTTTACGTGACAGCATTAAAATCTTTGGCAGTAACACCAAAGTTAACATTGACGGTAAATTCCCACAAAAAGCCCTATTTCAGCACCTGCAAGTGAACAGCACCCACCAATCCCAACCAGTCCATGTCCCACAGCTCTGAACTGCAACACAACAACTTTTCCAGATTTTTTTCTTCTTGATGTGGAGAGGCCACAGTAAATTTAAGGTCTTTCTACTCATGTTATTGTTTTAGTTTACATCAGCAAGTCAACAGCTTTGGACAGCAAATAAGTTTCCTGTCACCACTTAATGTTTCACAATTGTCAGAGAGAGCCAGGAAAGAGCTGAGGGGTGTCTCTGTTACAAACTTTCAGCACACAGACTTTGATCATGATGAATTATATTTACGAGTGTAATTAAGGTTTGACAAAAGTTAATTAGATGGTAGATACTAATTTTGACACAAATTATCTCAGGCATAGCGTATATTTATCTTCAGTAGCTCAGCCAATCTGGTTTTTTCCTTTCCACAGACCAAGTCTACCAGGTCCTGTCCTTTCACAGAGCAGATTTAAGTCAAGTCTAGAGCAGAGAGCAAATTTTGTGCATTCACTCCTTTTTTACTCATTTCAACTGGGCGGATGTGTCAGAAGCGAGAGAACAAGGATGTCACCATTAAAACCCCAAAAATCAACAGCTAAAATAAGTTAAACCCACGGATTTTTGAAGTGGTACCACTTGTATCACTTCCAAGGGATTGTTTACTTTCTGGGATATTACACATGGAAATTTCCATGTTGAACCTGTTCACCTTGTTGCTTGGTAATTAGTGGAAGGTTAAAAGGCAATTAGTGGATGTAATTAGTCCCCACGTTTTAAGAGAATAAAGATTGAAAATTTAATAAATTGCAACATATTTGAGATCATGACAGATAAATTCCGTTTCTCAGACCATACCCAATTTCAGATACAGCAGATTAAGACACAAAGAGGAGACTTCACGAAAAATTTCATGAGGTAATATGGTGTAAAAATGTCCACTGGAAGAATGGGAAGATTTGTCTTCACTTTTTCCCAGTCACTTGAAGATGGACAGTCTGGGAGCACTGAGGATTCTCAAGTCAGGCACAGTTAATATCAAGAGTTCTCTGGCAGGGATCAGCCCAGTTACTCCAGACATGGGGCTACTTCTGCTCGCAGATTAATTGAAACAGCAATGCAGGCAGGTTCTCTTGACCTGTCCTAAGTGTATTTTGAATATCTAAGTGACCCTGTGGGGCAGTTGGAGAGTGAGATAGTCCCACCAAACAACACAGGCAAAGAAAAGCTGAAGAGTCAAGTGCCTCTTCCTGCAGGGCAAATCTTTGCTGCTTAGCTTTAAACTAGTTATATCTGACAGAAGGAGACACAAAGAATAAAGAAACACCTCCAGAATGCTGTTCACAGTGGGGTTATGCAGCACTTCACCCCATATTTTTGGGAAGTGTGAGTTCCTCCATCAGCAGCACCCAGCACTCTGTAAGAGCCTTTCAGGAAGGGGCTGCACCACGCACAAGACATCAGAGGATGTAAGAACACTCACAGCCAAACATTCTAACACAGGGCTGGTTTGACATTTTACTGAATGTAACTCTAAACTGGGAAAATTACACCAACACCACTATTAACTGCTTGAGAAAATTACATAAATGCTAGAGCACTGTGATATTTTAATCCTGGTTTCTCAAACGATGACAGCAACTTGAAAAGCCAAGAAAAATAACACAAACAAACGAGTCCTTTGCCCTTTCTTGTTCTCCATCACCCCTTGGAGGCTGCAGGAGCAGCAGTGGTGGCACTGAAAACAAGCAGTAACCACAACTGAGAGTAGTTATTAATACTGGGGAGGTTTGGTTTTAATTCACACACCTGAGCTAAACCATCTAAAGGAGTCTTGTTCTTTGCTTCCTGCTGCTTTCACCTGAGCAAACTCTAAGATAAGGGCTTGATACAGAAGGATTTGAGGTCTGCCCTGTTCTCCAGGTCAGGCCCACCAGCAGGTGTCCACAATTCAGTCCCTGGGAGTAAGAGCAGAAGAAACTAGCAAGTATTTACTAGAATTGGGATTTCTAATGGACTGGTGGAGCCCTGAGGACGTGGTCACCAAGCCTGGGTGATGTCGGTGATGTTCACTGACACTCCTTCAGATGAGCACAGAGATGAGAACATGCAAATAGATGCTTATGAAAAGATACTGTCGAATTTTCAAATATATTCCAGTGACTTCAGTATGGATAATTCCATTCCTTAATATCCTTTTACAAAGTTCCAACACTTCAAAAGCAATTCCAAGTCATTCCAACTCAGTTCCAAGAATCTACATCAAGACTTTCTCCACCTGCTTCCGCACTTGTTCCAAGTATTCACAGAAAAAAGGAAGGGAAGGATGTGGTGGGTTCCTGGAGACAGCTGAAAAGGCAGGATGGAATTTGAGTGCCTGTTTTCTGTGCTCTTTGTGAAAGATGCCTTGTGATACACACCCCCAGTGTTATTAAGTTGGATGATTTCACTCCTGACATTTAAACTTCCCGCTTGGAAAAGACTCCAAACACTTTTGGCTGTTTGTTTGTTTGTAGTGAGTGAATTCAGAGTTGCAGGTGATGGCTGAAAGGACATGAAGAGATGGTACTGCTTTCATATCCTATGAGTAACATTATTCATAGGCAAATATCAATGAAATTCCCCCAGACCATCAGTGACAAGACATAATTTTGTTAGTCAGCCTTGGCAAGGCTGGAACACGTCATTACACTGATGTTTGCTGATCGTTTCTGCTTTCAATTAAACATGCAGAAATGATCCTCACATGTACCGATGGCTTGCTCAATTCCAACATTTATAATAGTGCTTAATTGCCTTTACCCTCCAGAGAAAGCAGCAGGAGGACTGCATTCATCACTATTTGTCAGGTGGTCATAACACTATAGAATTCATTTTGAAGAAAGAGACAAGATATTCTAAGTGTTGATCTTGAATTTACGGTATTTAAAGGTTCTCTTTTTGCATTGATTGCAGCAGTAATACAAAGAAATGGGTAGCTAGCTACTGATTTTCATCCTTCTCATACACTGTCTTGTATTTCTCTTCTATTTGCTCTTCAGTTGCCACATTAAAAGCACTGCAGGCTGCTCAGCAGGAAAGGGAGCCACAGAAAGAATGTTCTAGAGACAGGAGGGCCCGCAGATTTCACTGTGGCTCCAAGTCCAAGGCAGGACTGCAGGGGGGTGTGCAAGGGGTTAACGTAAGTTGGCGGGGCTGGTCAGGAGGACTTTAAACTAGGTTTGAAGGGGGAAGG
>VZRE01010342.1:0-16986 GCA_013396775.1 Cephalopterus ornatus | reverse complement strand
GTTTCTAGGACCAAAGGCCTGACAGCTGGTCTGTCTGCTCCAAAATGCAATCAGGAATTTAAGGGTCTCAGGTAGTAGTGCCCAAGCCTTTCTGTTTACTGAGAGCAGTTTGCCTGTAGGTAGTTCAGTCTGTTCCACCAGTTGTTTTCAGTAATAATTAGAACCGTAGAAGTCACCTTACCATTTGAAGCTTTGCAGTCAGAGATAATACAGAAGTAACTGGTTTGTTTTTCTCACATGATGCACCGTTTTTGTAGCTGTGCATCAGGTCATCCAAAAGCTGGGCTGGTACACACCAGTCTGTGTGTGCACTTCAGCCCTCTGTATTTATAATGATCAGTGGTGTTTTGTCCATGCTGCCTGACACTTGAAAAATGTGAACTTTAACCAGAGGCCAGGTGGAAGTTGAGGGGAATAGAAAAAGACAAATCTGTGAGCTTTTAGTTTTGCCTGCAAAACCACAATTGCTGTATCATTTGTATTGGGATATATCACAATATGCAAGAAGAAAAGAGCCAGAATGCATACAGTTTAAAGATAAAACATTTCACACCTGAAATAAACATACTGCTGTGGCATATATGCAAAGAATGCTGAGAGAGAAAATAAAATAAATAAATAAACCAAAACAATGGAATAATTGAAAATGAAATAGCATTCACCTGACTCTACACTTTGGGTGCACTACTTTTGAAGTAGTTGTTCACAATCAAATAATGAGAAGAAGATAATAGGACTTGCAGGTGTAGACAAGCCCTCTTGAGTCTTTTAATTCTGATTTTCCTAGTAATGTGTTTGCATTGTTGCTCTTTCCCTGCTTAGCACTGCAATAATTTTCATGTTTGTAGATAATTTCATCCTGAGATGTTTCTTTTCTCTTCTCCAGATCTCGGTCTCGCTGTAACACAAGCAGTGGCAGCGAATCAGAAAATTCCAACAGGGAACATCGAAAGAAGAGAAACAGGTGACCTTTATATATTTTAGACATGGGGACATGAAACACAAACAAGTGGAGATGGACTTTTCTCAGATAAACCTAGGAAGATGGAATCTAACATGTTTTATATGCATAGATATATGCATAGATATATGAGGCAGTTTAAGGTCCTTTTCTGAATAAGAAAAGCAATAATTGCCAAAACACAGGTAATCATAGAAGTATGCAATGAATGCCTGCCCTCCTGGAAAGAACTTGGGAAGAACTCAGTAATGAACCACAAAATCAAATATGGGGCACATTTACAAAAGACTTGCAATATAATTGCAAATAAAGCAGATAATATCTCGATAATGATATTTTCAGCATATACTTCCATATATATTCAAGTAAATTCAAGTGCAGATTTACAGAAGAAAAAGCTTTTGAGGAGAAGTAGTTTTAATGGATCTGAAACTCAGTGTTGTTTTTAAATGCATGCATTTAATTGTATAACTGTTTTATTTTCCAAATCGTGAAGTGTGGGCCTAAACGTGCACAGTGTCAACTTTTAACAGGACAGTAGTTCATATCAAGTGATGCTAACAAGTCCTGTTTTATATATTCTTTTTTTTTATTGTTGTTGATATGAAAAAGATGGCAAAACAACTGATTTGCTTTAAATTCCCTTTAAAGCTGTATCTCTCATGTTGCACTAGAGATAACAGCATCGGGGAGTTATGTATCAAAATATATTTTTAAAAAGCACATAGAATTTCTTCATATTGCATAAACACAGACTAAGACTGGACAAAAGAGGAATTGTTTAAGGCAAATTTTCTAATAAGCTGCCTGCATGAGCTGCCATCATTTCTTCTTGCCTTACATGCAGTACTGTGAGTGATAAATGATTTTCGAATCTTTGGAAGCTCTTAGTAATAATGGGATGCTGGATAGCGCTGCGGGAAAAAAAAATCATTGTGATATTCAAAGGGGCTGGTATAAAGCATATCTGAGACATAAGATTTCTTTTCAGTTTACTTAAATTAGAGCATAAACTTGTAAGATATTTGACTAACAATAACCTGGTGTGCATGGAAGATTTGTTTTCCAGCTGAAGTTTGAATAAAATGCTGAGTGTAGTTTCAGTGATTGGTATTAAATGGTATTTTACTATTCCCTTCTCTTAGAACACTCTCACCAGTTTTTTTTTATCCAGTGAAACTTCTTGTGCAGGGAGCTCCACAAACAAGTGAAAGAAATTAAGAGACCGACCACAAGAATGTTTTTAAGAACTTCTTGTAATATAAAGACTGAATTGTGAGAAGGATTAGGTACTGCTTATCATTTTTTGAAGAATAAAAGAACCTTTACCAACTCCTCCTCACCGCGTAGAAAAAAAATTAAAAAGAAAAAAAATCAGTTTGTGTGGATTGTTTCTAAGTTTTTCACATTTTCAGAAATGTAAGATACAGTAAAAATGTTAATGTTGCGGCATCTCTTCCTCCTAGGCCATCACTCGAAATCAGACCATACAAAAATCTGACCAGATAAAAAGTCATTATCACTGTTAAATTGAACAAGTACTAAATGAACTGGAAATCCGAGACTTGTGCATTGTGATCAGATGCAGGAAAACAACCAGTCATAATGAATTTCTGCATTTTGTTAGCAGCCACAGCAGGAAATAACAAGCTGAAAGGGCAGAGGGACTGAGTAGCTTTCCTGTTGGCAGAGGTGAGCCAGCCCTAAGAGGGTTAAATGGGACACTATAATGAGCCTTGCAACTGCTGGTAATCAAGTTTTACCTGTCGCATAGATTAATATAATTTATTTCCTAGTTCAATAATCAGGTCCGTGGCACAAGCAGGAATAAAATGATTTTATTGGAATAGAGTGAGTGAATAGTTACATTAACCAAAGGAATCTACTTCTGAACCCAGAAGAATAGAATGCATTGTTCACATGAGAAGTGATCACCATGAACTATTTGTCAAAAGAAAACAAATTATCAGAGAAAAACAGAAATGTGAGAACTTCTGAAGGCACAACACCGTAAAAATGTTATGGAGAAACTCTTTACGTGATGCCAATCAGTCTTTGAGGTTTCATTCCATCATATGAATGTTTTATCCAAGGCAGATATTCTTAAGAAAGCGAAGAAAAACCTATGATGAGCATATTTTAATCATAGAAGAAATGCATTTGCTTTTTAATGCTGTGGTCAAAATCTTCTGTGTGGAGAAAAATATATTAAAGTAGTAAGCAATGTGCTCTGAAGAATCGTTTCCTGCTTGACTACACTTAGAAGATCCACCTGATTAGAATCACAGAGTGACTGAATGGTTGAGTCTGGCAGGGACCTCTGGATGTCATCTGGTCCAGCCACCTGATCCAGGTGCCCAGGACCATTGCCACATGGCTTTTGAGTATCTTCAAGGAGGGAAACTCTACCACCTCCCTGAGCAACCTGTGCTAGTGCTGGGTCACCCGCGCACGGAAAAGGATATTCAGGTGGAGATCTTGTGTTTCAGTGTGTGCCCATCACCTCTGGTCACTGGGTAACACTGAAATGAGCCTGGATCTGTCCTCTTTGTACCTGCTTTCAGGTGTTTATATTCATGGATGAGATCCCTCTGAACGCCCTTTTTTTCCAGGCTGAACAGCTTCAGTTCTGTCAGCCTTTCCTCATTAGAGATTCCTCTGTCGTCTTGGTGACCTTTTGCAGGACTTCTCTCCATTGTGTCCATGTCTGTCTTGTCCTGGAGACCTAGAGCTGGACCAGCACTCCAGGTGGGGCCTCAGCAGTGCTGACTAGAGGGGAAGGATCACCTCCCTTGATCTGCTGGCAGTAATTTGCTCAGTGCAGCCCAGGGTCCAATTCAGCTTTTTTGTTGCAAGAGCATGTTGCTGGCTCATGTTCAGCTTGGTGTCTGTTGGGACTCCCAGAATCTTCTCTGCAAAGCTGCTTTCCATCCAGGCTCTTGCTGCCTTTGACATTTCTGGTGGGATTCAGTTCCATTTGAGCTTTGGCTTTCTTAACGTCATCTCCACATGCTCAGACAATGTTTCTCAATTTCTGTTCTGTTCTTCAGTTCCTCCCACGTTACCTGCCCCTGCTTTTGCCCTCTGTGGATTTCCTTTTTGTGTTTGAGTTTTGCCAGGAACTCCTTGTTCACCCATGCAGGCCTCCTGGCATTTCTGCCTGACTTCTGACTCACTGAGATGGGGCTGCTGTTGAGCTTGGACGAGATGATCCTTGAAGGTTAACCAGCTTTCTTGGACCCCTTTTACCTCTAGGGCCTTATCCTGTAGGACTTGTCCAAAGAGATCTTTACAGAGGCCAGAGCCTCCTCTTCTGAAGTCCAGTGATGTGATTTTGCTTTTTGCCCTCCTCTCAGTGTCCTGAATTCCACCATCACTTGGTCTTGGCAGCCAAGGCTGCCTTTGACCTTCATAGCCCCAGTAAGCCCCCCGTTGTTGTACATTGTATCTAAATAACAACTTTATGCTTAAATATTTTGAATGGCGTGTCAAGAATTAAGTCTTCAGAATTGCTTAAGAGAATTTTTCATTGCATAAATGTATCTTGCTACCATATCACCTGAAATGAGAAAAAACCCCATCTATAAGGCAACAGATGAGTGATGCTAGTCATAAGACTTTCGTTTTTATCAAGTCTTCCTGCAAACAATGTCTAATTTGTTTCTGTGATAGCTATTAATCTCAACTGGATTTATTTCACATGCCAGGAACATGAGAAGAATGTCACTGGGACAGCATATTTTTATACAGGCATAAATCAATGTGTTCTCTTATGGGGATCAAATAGTGAAAAGAATGAAAGGAAAGTTGTAATGGGCTTTGAGAACAAGAGCAACACCTCTTATTCAGAATTATCTTTAAATATAAATTTAGTGTTTGAGTTAAATTTCTTTCAGGGTTTTTTTTGTCATTTCTATTGCTAAAAAGCTAAAAAAATTGTCCTCAAGTTATTAGAATTTGATCATTGTATCTGAATAATGTATTTTATGTAGAGATTGTGTTACCTTGGCCATCTTTACCTTGTTAAATGTGAACATAGTACCTTTATTTGCATCAGCAAAATGGATGTTTTGTTTCTTCATGTCTCCCGTATTGTAGAGTTCTGCTGTGGTACTTCAGGTGTGCTGACACTGCTTGTTTTAATAGCTGCCGTATTACTTTATGTATTTAGATTTTCAATATTTTGCTCAAATTGAAGAGATAAAAATCAGTGGTGAACACTGTTGTATGGTTCAACAAGTAGAAGAAAGGAGGCAAAATAGAGATATGAAGTACCTGGGGATAAATGGCATTGCTAAGGACTGTGCTTGCCATGCATCAGTAGATGCTGATCTACAGGATTAGTAGAATGAACCTGAGCAGAAATGATGTGCAACTTCCTCAGCAAGAGGTCATTTCTGGGAAGTGTGAAAGCATGGTTTCAAGCACAGAGGTGCAGGATCTCATGTGCTCTGTGCTGGCGTACAGACCTCATGCTCTGCTGCACTGTGTGGGCTTCTTGAGAAGAATGAGTAGTTCTGGGTTATTTTATGGCAAACATTTGAGTGTCTCCTTCAGAGCACAGCTGTCTACTTGACCTGTTAGGAGTTGGTGTTTGGGAGAGGTGTCAGACCCACTACAGGTGTGCTGGTCTGGCAGCTGCAAGTCTTCTTTTTGTGCAGGTGACTGCTGTATGTGGGAGGCAGTTGGTTGTGCTTATACCATGTGGGATGATTGCTGTCTCCACAAATTGGATTATTTGGATGAAAATCACAGTTCATTACTTATTGCTGTGTGAGTTCCTCTACTAAATCCTTAGATCGAAGTTTATGTTAATACCTGTCACCAGATTACAGATTTTAAAATATTTGCTTAGAAATCAAAACCTGAGGTTGCAATCTTCTCCAGGTGCTTTGTACCATTTGGTAGAGTTGTGGCTGTTTATAGTAGTTGGAGATCCAGCTCAAAATTTATTATACATGTGAGAGAAGATCTGATTAAAGGAAAAGCAGCAGCCTGTGTAGCCAGTTTAGCCTGATGCAATTAAAAACTCAAAGAGAAAAGTACATCTGTAGTGAAGAGCAACAACATTTCCTATGTCTCCAGTGTAATCCCCTTATCTCTGTCAGCTTCTTTGTTTGTTCTACCTGTCAGTGTTTCCATTTTTTGTTTAGTTTCTCTGGTTTCTTCACTATGCCAGTTGTACCATCCTATCAGACAATCCACTTTCAGGTGATATTTTCCAGGATTGTTTTGAAATCCCTACTGTACTTTAAATTTACTGCCGTGACCAAGCTTCTCTATTTGTTCCACCTTAGAACTTCATCCCACCACTCGTATGTGCAACTCCAAAACTGTGAAAAGCATCTGTGGAACTTTGAATGGTCAAACACTGGCAAGCTGGCTGTCCTGACTGATTGTGGCATTGTAGGACTATATGAAGCTAACAAATGTGCTGAGTTGATAGGATTTTGACATTTGGTTCAGTCTGCAATGCATTCCAATAATGAATTCATGTATTTAAAAAGAAAAAAGGAAAACAAATTAGAAGGCATAGCATACAGTTTAGATGCACACAGGCAGAGACAGGGACCAATGCCTCAGTGGGTGGTGCAAAAGGAGTGCCATGGGAGATCTGCATTCATTCTGGGCTTTGTTGCAGGTCAGGATGAAGGGACTACTTCTGAATGGGAACTCACCAAGAGCATCAGGGGATTCTCCCTGGATCCTAGGAAGGTGCATGCTGCAGCAAAGTCTTGGAAAAAGTTGTAGTATTAGAGCCTTGAATCATGATATGGGTCTTCCACTTGCTGAAGATGAGGTGGGCTGTAAAAAGGGAAAAAATTCTAGATGTTTGGCTTGGGCTAGGAAGAAGGATTCAAGTTGTGAGCCTGTTCTTAAAGTCATGGTTGATTTCTTTTTTGGCTTATGCTGTTTCTAAACAGCAAATCAGTCAGTTTTCTTTTATATAGTTCTTACATTTTAATGTAATTTAGAAACATTAATTAAAATATAGCAAGATGAAAAGTTAAAGTCCTGCATTGCAGGAGGTGGGTTTTTTGGGGGGAAATAAAAAGTCCTAATTGCTTCTCAGAGCATCCTGCATCAAAGACCTCAGACTAAACTGGTACTTGTTTTGCAGATTACGGCAAGAGAATGATATGGTTGACTCAGCTCCTCAGTGGGAAGCTGTGCTGCGGCGACAGAAGGGGAAAACCCAGGCAGATCCAAACTACCGGCGATCTAGGCACAGATCTCGATCGTATGTAACCTTTGCACCCTTTGGTGTGAAAATTAAGGCTCTGTAGCATGTTAAAAAGCAGGAGGTGTGTCTGCAGCGTGGTGGTGGCCCTCAGCTGATGAGGAACAGAGGTTTCTACATGGCTGTGCTCTCACATTAGCAGATTTGTCTTTGTGGTCAAACTGCCTTTATTTAGTGATTTCAATTTCAGGGCACAAATAATGCAGGAAGGGCTTTGTAACAAAGGAACTCTCTCCATCATCTTGAAAGAAGTCCTGGGTGGTTTTGTGTCTCACTGAGCATTGGTTCTGGAATGGAATCACTGAGGACAGTGATTCCTTGCTTCTAGGCAGCAAGTTTGTGAAAGCATTCAGATTTTATGTGATAGCTGCAGACATTTGCATGAAATACATGCACACTTGTTTAATCATATAAATCTGGAATGGTCCAGATGAGAGCATCTGCTGATGTTTCCATGTCAAATTACCATTGACAAGCAGCAGTCAGTGATACACATTGGGTCCTGATGTCAGGATTTCCACAATGGAGCTGTACTGCCACGCAGTGCCAATCCTGCTGGCAGCCAGTTTTAACATGATGAAGTTACCAGCTTTTAAAATTAATTTACAAAAAATAATGAAAATGCTGGTTTCTTTAATTCACTTTTTTTTTTTCTAATGGCATGGATTTGGGGTATAGACCCACTGTGTGTTTGTGTCCAGCCTAATTTGCCATCCTGGAAACCATCTGCAGCAGCACCAACACCAGCGTGTCTGGCTGCAGGGCAGGCTGGGCAGGGCAGGGCAAGTCAGGGGCAGGGGTGTTGAAGAGTTTGGGGAGAGCAGCTGTGAGGCACTGGGAGATGGAGGCAAGATAGAGCAGCCTTTTACCCCCACTCTCACTGACTCCTAACATGGCTGTATTGCCAGCCCTGACACTGATGGTGTAACATGTGACCTCTGTAACACATTCACTTGGGTACTTCCCAATGACATCTTTTCTTAAATTTACCTTTCATGTTAGGACTTAACAAGAAACACTGTATGATTGCATTCATACCAGTTGAAACTGTTATCTGCCTTGAAGTTTCCGGTATTAAGATCCACCTTAGTTCTGTTTTCAGTTCCCTATGTTGCTAAAACTCATTTCTGTCTCCAGTTCTGTAGAGTTTTAATTCTTGATGAGAAATAGAATTTGCCATTAAAATTCCAAATATTGGAATTTCTACTTTAACAGGGTTTGTACAGACTTGTACACTTTCAGCTGCACAAAAGTCATGTGTTATTAGGTGTAATTGTATACAATGATATATTACTAAAAATCAGGAACATTAAAGCTCACTTGCATGGAATCCACAAAATACAGTTGATTAAATTTGATTTCCATTTCTTTTATTGTTTACAGAAAATGCTGTAAACTAGGAAATGTTCTCAGTTAATAATAGGTTGATTAAATTTATAGCCAACTTTTCTTTTTTCCTCTCAGGCCAAGTAAATGTTATTGTTTGGACAGCACGGGTTCCCTCTTGTGGTTATCTTTACTTATGAAATGTTTTTTATTTCCCAGTGCAGTGACATTCTGAGTTACATTTAAACTACTATTAGCAAAAAACATAAACGTGAAGTATCTTACTTAACAATCAAAAGTCCTAGAGGAAGCAAAGAAATGAGGAAATCCTGGAGATTTTGGATGGTTTCCCATTTCTTTCCATTATTGTTTTAATGATTTCTGTGTTCCTCTTTCTTATCTCAACCTCAGAAAAAAAACAAAAACAAAAAACCCAAACAAATCCTCAGTGAAATAAGCCCAAATCTCCTAAGTATGGCAGAGATCCTTCACATATGCAAGTAGGAACTAAAAAAAGTAGAACGGGAATTCCTTTCAAAGTGCTTTAAAAAAAGGTTAGTAAAAGGCATTTAACTGTTAACCTGTAGTTAATAAGAGAATTTATTTGATTTAGTTTGGCTCAACTGTTTGTTTACATGTTTGGATACAGATCAGAGAAAAAGGGAAATATGATTTCTCTAGGGTATAGTTGTTTTGGTTTTAAATCTGTCATATGGTCATTTCAATGTAGACATTTCAAAATCAATACAAAACCTTTGTTTTAGTAGAACAGATAAGTCTTTCATAGTAAGTTCATTATTGCACTCAGCTTAACTATAGGTTCGCTCTGGAAGTGTGAAGTAGTGGCTTAAATATTTGTTACTGTACCTGGCACAGTGCATTTCATTTGTTTGATAATGAGTAATATTAGTCATTGCTGGTGGTGGTGAGGTGATGTCTCCTTGGTCTCCAGAATAAAAATATTTGACAAGAATTTGACCTTTCTTTCTCCTAAAGGAATCAGCACATGGAGAGAGCTCCCAGTTCTAGTTCTACAGGATTTACTTTCAAGAGTTTGTGTAAAACATCTGTGTAGCCAAAGGGCTTTTTCTAATTAAGAAGAATGGCCATAAAATTCCATGGCTATTTAAATTTACCATTTGTGACTCAAACTAAAATATTAATAGAGGTGCAGATGCAGACACAAAAAATAATATAGACCTTATTAATGTGAAGAGCTGTTCAAGCTTGTGCAAACAAAATAAAAAAATAAACAAAAAACGTCCATGAGGTTCATCACTTACTGAGAATTCCTATTAGGTTTCTTGTGCATTAGAGAAACTGATTAGCATACAAATTGTCCAGAAGGTATTGATTCAGATACTGAGATAGGATAATCTGAGTCCCATATATCACAACTGTGATTCTCAAACAATTCACAGTAAAAAGATGAAAACAATGTGAAAGGGGGATTGTGATCTGGCTTTAAAGATTTAACAAAAGAATTGCTTTGGTTTGGGCTCTTAAGAACCACACAAACATGAATTTCCTGTGCAGTATATGCAATACCTGCATTTCATCTTACATTTCACCTTTCTTTTTGGAAGCTTTCCATCATTTTGCTTTCAAAGGAAACAAAATGCTTTATTAAGTTAGTTTATCTATATCATATTTCTTCATATTCTTTGGTATGGAGTTAACCTGAATAAATACTGTAAGATTATACCAGTATGGTAACACTTCTTAAACAGATGGGAAAATAACTAATTACAGGATGCAAAATCTAAAAGCAGTTTTCTCTGATGAATCACTGTATTTAGCTTTTTTTTTGTTTCATGGGATGCCATTTGCTAAACTGGTATTATAGAGCAAAGTCTTTTTTATTAGTGTAGTTGTAGGGATGGACAAAGGGAAGATGGCAGAGATCACAGAGTAAAGTGCTTGGAACTGGTCACAGAAAGCAGCAGGCACAGTTCCTAGAAAACGGAGAAATGAAGATGACTTTTTATTTCATCACTCTCCATGATGCCCCAGAAATTAATATTTTTTACTTTAGGTGAGGCTTCACATGATATTTGGTGATACTTGTGACATCTTGAACTGCTGTATTTCCATGCATAAGTAAAAGCCATGAGCTGATCAAATGGGTCAGAGGTGTGGACAATACCCTGCTTTGTGTGGGTCCTGGGTTTGGGAGTGACCTTAAGGCTTTGCTTCCTCAGGCAAACTAGGGCTTGTAAGCATTACAAAGCCTCCCTGGAGAAGCTGGCATTTGTCAGGGAGCTTTCTCATCCCCCACTGCCAGATTATTCATCCTCAGAAAAGGATGTCTATCTTCCCAGCCCCAGGGTGAATGCAGAGTTTGCAGCTGCTATTTTTTGAGCAAGAGGTTGCATGGAAGGAGAAATCAGTTTGAAACTGAGGGGTGAAAAAGGTTGTTAAATGCCACTGCATCAGGGAGTTAAAAACAGCGTGAACAGATATAAGAAGCAGAAGTAAATGCAAAACTGGAGAAGGAGAGGTAGAAGTGAAAATCAGAAAAAACTAAACAGCCCCTTGTGGCTGTGGCTGTTGCCATCATGAGGACCTAAGGAGTTGGAAAGGACACCAGTCTGTCAAGGACCAGAGTGAATGTGTCATGCTGCCTGGAAAGCGGTTACTGCCTTAGAGCTTGAGAAGGTTATGGATTAGTTAATTTTAGTCCTATTAGGGAAATACAAATGCTAGGTTGTTTTTTATCCTTTGCTCTCTCTCTGGTATTTATGAACCAGTGAACTAATATCTCCCAGTACTTCTGCACCTGTAAAATTTAAAAATGTACCCCGAAACATTACCATCTCTAAATACTCTGCCTTTACATCAACTGTAAAATGTTTACTGTAGTGTAGATGTCTCTGAACATTATTCCTAGGCTGAAGTCTGGCAAAAAGTTGAATATAGTAATGTTGAAATAGGAAAACAGTGGTTCAGACAAGTTCAGAATTATTTCTGATACAGCTCTGTCACTGGTTGAGGGAGAACCAATTTAATAGATAATGAAATGCAGAATTCTGCTGTTCTCCTTGATCTTCATAAATTTGGATTATATCATTCGAAAAGCATCTTTGAATATGATTGGCTCTTTTGTTTAAGGAAAAGAAAGCAGGCTGTATGACCTGATGATGTAGGACTTAATCTTTGAGAAACTGGGAGCATTTGTATGTTCTGTATGTATCTAAAAGTTGCATCTCACATCTTAGATGGTGTGGAACCATGTGGCTGTCAACACTGAGTTTATGTATAAAAATGCCAGTGAAAAGAGTTATCTAATCTCTCCATACAAATGTAGCCCCTGGCACTGTGTAAAATGCTTACTTAATGTGTTACTCTGAACGGGTTTTAGTGAATTCTAGGTGCAGCTTCAACAGCAGCAGTGGTTTTGCACTAACCCTTCAATAAAAAAGGATAAGCAAAGTAAAAATAAAGGTGATCCAGTTAGAAACAACATACTCTGTAATTCAGTGGAAAATGTGACACATGCCATTTTTAGGCTGGCTTTACTGCGTATCCATGTCTGCAATAGGGGAATTACCATTTTTGGTAAGTACTTTGCCTGTGAATTAAATGCTTAGTAAAATATTTTGTGTTCACAGATATGCATAGTTGCTGGTTTGATTTGTTCATTGTTTGGGGTTTTTTGTTTTGGTCTTTGGTTTTTTTTCATACTGGATACCAAATGTAAATACAGTGAGAGAAAGCAATTGTGATTGCAGTGAAGCAGCTGGTGCTGACTGGGAATGCCCATGGATTATTGGTGTGTCAGCCTTGTGTGTCCTGTCCCTCCTTCTGCCCAGAAAGGTCTCCGTGGGCCACAGGACATTTCTGAGGGCCTTTACTGAAGTGCTATTTCAAAACATGTTGTCCTTGGAGCAATAAGGGGTGGCAGTAGTGAGGCACTGATTTGGCTTGGGAAATTCTGCTGTTGTTTATATTTTATGTATATTCTTGCTGTAGGCTAGTGGAACTGGAATTGTGATTGAGAGCCTGTCATTCAAGAAATTACAGTTTAAATAAAGCAATGAAGTTTAATGCATTTTCTGAGATAACAAACCTTAAAAATGAAGTCATTAGTGGATTCTGAGATTACATTTATCATGATTTCTGTGCAGGGTCTGTGCTGTTAGAAGTTATTTGAACAGCAACATGTCAGTTTATGGTTTCCACAGTTCAACCTTTGTTGTCTTTGTTCATATTTATAGGAGAAGCCCAGATGTACAAGCTAAAGAAGAGCTGTGGAAACATATTCAGTAAGTATAGTCCTTGTAGGGTCTGGGAGATGCTTGATTTTCCTCTAATGTAGTTATTCACATGGCCTGCACTGTGGCTATAAGGCATTGCATTCTGATTTAGTTATGTGCCACAGTAAATTATGTGTGTGTTACTGACCTGCTGTGTGTGGAAGATACTGCAGATCAGTGAATGCTCTGAATACAGAAGACCATTGTATGTAAATGAATTATTAAAGAACAATGCATCATTTTAGAAATTTATTCCTCTGTGGCTTCCAAAATGCCCTTGTTTGTAATACTGACACTTTTAGGATGAGATCTCATATGGTACAGAACTACCCATTAGGAAGATATTTAGTTATTCCAGAGCATATTCATTGTTTAGGACACACAATGTTCATCATAATTTGAAGCAACAAGATCAGATTTGCAGGGAGGTGAGAGGAAAGTGGAACAGGATGCAACATGCAGTTGAAGCAATCAAGGTAAAGTTACACTTATTTCTAAATAGGTTTCTTATTTTGATGTCAGGATAGCTTCAGGGATGACAACAGCTTGTTTCAGTAAATCTTTTAAGCCCACTGTAATAAAAATAAAACAGTTTTTGCACTTCATAATTACTGTCATATTTTTTACTTTTCCTAATCGTTTATAGGAAGGAGCTTGTGGATCCGTCTGGCCTATCTGAGGAGCAGCTGAAAGAAATTCCATACACTAAAGTAGAGTGAGTTTATGTCAGGATTTTTCTTTGTGAATATAAAAGCCCACTTTTCTTATTTATCTGTGAACTCTGTCATATTGAAAGAGAAATGGGTTTACACATAATCTCTGAGCTTTTATCTACTCCAAATACTCATCTAGGATGGGTTGGATGAGGTTACTTAATAATCTTGAAACCTAGTGTTTTCTCTTTTTAAAATATGAAAAAAATCATTATCTCTCTCCATCTCTCCCACACACTCCTGAACCTGTCAGATCTCTGTATGTTCTGTATGTCTCCCTATGCCATCCATGGATCTTTTTTTTATTATAAACTACAGAATCAAAGAGAAGTGGATGCAAACAAGCAAACCTATTTATTTCCTAAACTTTGTTTTGAATATTTATTCTGATCATCCAAGGCACTGTTTGACCTCTGCAACCCCCTTCCTGGCTTGTCGTGGGCAGCTGCCAGGGCACAGCTATTTCCTTGAGAGCCAACATCTATTTCACTGTGATAATTGCTCATTTGGGATGCCATGTGTCAGTGCAGCTGCATGTGGCAGAAACGGCATCCCAGTTTGCATTATAATGTGCTTCTGTGACACCACTAAACAGAAAAGGCAGATGTTAAAGATGCTTTAATAAAGAATGCATTAATTTATACTTCATGCTGAAATATGGGCATGCCAGTTTGTGATTTTTGCACTTCTAAAGCATTGAATTCCAAGTACAGGCTTTTATAAAAAAAGAATCAGCCTTTTAAATTCAGCCAGTGCAATAAGCCATCTGTTATACTTTAATAAGGAAGGGATCTCTCAATCTGCAGCTGAATTTATGTTTTCTGCCAAAGATCTGGTTTACTAACCTACTGCTATGAATTCTTTATCTCTCTCAGGACTCAAGGCGACCCGATCCGCATCAGGCATTCACATTCCCCTCGAAGCTACCGTCAGTATCGGAGGTCTCAGTGCTCTGATGGCGAAAGATCTGTCCTGTCTGAAGTGAAGTATGTGAATGTGGTTATTAGCAATTCAGCCCAAAAGCTATTCAAAGATCATGGTGATTAGAAGTGGCATAAACATGGCTGGTTGGTGGCACAGGGTTCAGGCAGCCCTCTAAACAGTATGTCTTCCAGGCCACATGAATGAAACAACTACAAAACTACTTATGGTCTATTCTGGGCCACAGTGGCTTGCTTTATCCACTTGGAAGGATGAAAAAAAAAAACCAAACCTGAAAAAGTTGAAATAAACATGTATTTGCCTTTAGTGGTAGGTCATGAAGTTGCCTAAGGCATGAGAAGTCATGAATTGCCTTCCAGATTCCTTCATCCTTAATAGAGTTATGATGTCATCTGTATTAACTCTGTAATTTGTTTCATGGGAACTCTAATACAGCCCTCTTCATCAATGGGTGGATCAGTCTTTCCTAAAGGCTGAAGAAGAATGATGAATGGAAAAGTGACAGCCCCATTCTCAGTTGTAGTAAGGCCTTAAAAATATAAAAAGCAGTTTCCTGATGATATTATCCACCTGGAAGGGTAGTTTTAGCTGGATAGGACCCTGAATGAACTGTGGCTCATCCATGATTTCAAATGAGACTCATCTTTACTCTGAGGGTCGTGAGGCCCTGGGACATGTTGCCCAGAGAAGCTGTGGCTGTCCCATCCCTGGAAGTGTCCAAGGCCAGGTTGGGTGGGGCTTGGAGAAACCTGGTCTAGTGGAAGGTGTCCCTGCCTATGGAACTAAACGATCTTTAAGGTCCCTTCCAACCCAAACCATTCTAAGATCCTCTGATCTTGCATGAGGTTGGGCTGCTTCTGTAGACCAGGAAAAGACAGGGATGGGGTGGCCTGTGCTCTGTAGGTGCCCACTGAGGATCAGCATGATAGCTTTTAGATATCTAAAGTTAGGTGATAAGCCTTTCAGATCAATGTAGCTGTCTGGGTTAGTTTCATTATTCTTCTTCTGCACACTTAATATTTTATTTCATTAAAGCAATATCCATTTTGTGGTATGATAATTCCAGTGTTAAAACTGATTTGGTCCCTCCACTGCCTGTTACACGATCTTCAGATGTGAAAGGTCCCAGCATCCAGTTGACTCAACAGGTTAGTAATTGAAAATCCTTTTCAGTTTTCATTCTTTTTTTTTTTTTTTCTGGAGGGAGAAGCAGGGCTTTAGTGCTTTATTTAAATTAAGTCTTTGTTTTTCACTGAAAAGTAAAGCTGGCTGTGATTTTTTTCAGCAGCAGTATGACTTGAAATTTTGCATTTTGATTTTATTTACAGTTTGTTGATATTTCAAAATACATGCAGTTCTGTAGCAGATGCCCCTATGAACATCTGCTTCTGCTGCTGGAGAACTCTTTTCCAGCTTGAGTTTCATGCATCATTAACATGATACCCTGCTCTTCACAGAAGAACTTAATTTCAAAACTTCTTAAAATGTACAAGTGGGCTTGTGATGCAGATATAATCACAACCTGCTATCATTTTTTGGTCCTATTTTAGAGGTCTTCTTAGAGTTTTGTTGCTTGGGCTTAAAGCATTTTTTTCTTTTCTTTTTTTCCTTTTTTTCTCCTTCTCAAATACTGAAATTTTTTTTTAGGTTATTGACATCTAAAAAGGACGGAATGTGTCTTTTTTAGAAGCAATCACTATCTTTCATCATATATTATACTACTTTCTCTCTCTTCTTTGATAGTTTTGTTGAGCTTAAAATGTGAGAAGCAAATTCTATTCAAAAGCACTTGCAGGTGAGCACACAAAAGGAAAACCAAAACATTGAAGAGAGAATTCCAGATACCTAAATTCCTATGCCAGTCATCAAGTCTGTTCATCTAGCATGTAGATATACCAAAACTGCATGCTGATACTGTGTGTAGTGTGGTAACTTCACAAAATACAACTAGCAAAACATGTCCTATTTTATCTTGTTAGAATTAATTAAATTAGAATAATTTAAGCTTGTACGATTTTAAAACAGTAAGCAGGTGTTTTTCACATTAAGGCTAGTTAACACACTGCGTATTTTCTGATAGGAATTAAGTTCAAGGATACTTCTATTCCTGCATATGATGGAAACTGAAAAAGATGAGCTGTCCTTGCTGTTTCTGTGAGGACTTGCTCCAACAGTGATGGGGAAGTTGGGTTACTTAAGACTAAGCACATTTACATGCTTTGTAGAAATAGGTAACTTGTTCTGTTCAAAATTCACATTATCTTATTTCCATTCCTATCCAATACCATGTGGCTTAAATACATGCCTTGTAAGGAATTAAGGTTAAAATGTTCAGTGTGTATGAACACCTCTCTTTTCCCTCTGCCACAGGCCCCCTCACAACAGTGACCATTAATTCCTTGTGAGCGTTTGCTTGCAGTGTTTTGCTAAATATCAAATAATTAATTATGGCATTTCCTGAATGGGAATATAGCACAGAGGGGCAGCAGCTGGCAGGAGGCAAGAGAGGGAAAATGCTCTGTTTGATCAAATAAATGTAGAGACTTT